>JABEVS010000028.1:264029-290746 GCA_018290735.1 Coelastrella sp. MACC-549
GTTTAAGCATCATTACAGCTGGTATAAAGTTGGCAGTAATTAACCTAATAACGCGGACTTGGTGTTAAGTTGAATCTATATGGAATGATTCCTCGCCTCTAACCCCCTCTAGACGGTTATAAAAGACCTATGCTGTACGTGCAAGAGGACACTCCCCCGCCCCCCCCCCCCCCCCCCCCACACCCACAAAAACAGTTGCCTCATGCACCAACTGTCCTCCCTGTAACTCACAGCCTGGGAACAAACACTATGAGCTGCACAGCAAGTAACGGTTGCACCCACCCCCACCCCCTACCCCACCCCAGCCCACCCCACTGTCACAGCATGTCACACATTGCTAACAGAAGCATGCCTGTCTGCCTCTGCTGTGACACTCACTATGTGGCTGGGCATGTGGGTGAGGTGGCCCATGCTGGGGAACGCAGGGTCTCCTCCACCAGCAAGAACATCAGCACCAACCTCACCAAGAGCTGCAGCACCAACAAGTTGTGAAGACACATGTGCTGATTTGATTGAAATGCAGCAATGAATGCCAATGAGTGGTACATGCATTGACAGCGGCACAGTATATATGCAGTGTTGATATACATGCAGGTGGCGCAGGTGCTGTCATTGAGCCTAGGCCTGTGCCATGGCACCTGCCTTATCTGGCCAACACTGCATACACACTGCAGTATCCACCTCAACAGCTGGTGTGGTTTCTCACCAGCATACCCGGGCTCTCGTGGCACGTCCCTGCTGCTGCCGGGTGTACCCGCCTCTGTGAGATGAATGAGTAGGTGGGCAGCCAGGGGGTGGCCGGGGGAGCGGGCTGATGCGGTTGCTATGTTGGCAAGTGCCGGCTGCACCACGCGCTCAGCCTCAACAGGGACTCGGTGACCCAGAGGACCAGACCAGTACACCCAGGGACTGCAGCAGCAGCAGCAGCAGCAGCAGCAGCAACAGACCAATGGGCTTAGCACTTACAACTCGTGTGTGCAAATTTCATGTGCAGTGCTGGGGATAGGTGAGGCCTTCTTGGTCAGTGCATGCATTTGCTGAAACAGGCTGTTGACAGTGGAGTACATCATCATGCGACTATGATCACCAGAAGATGCATCATGATGGTGACCAGCACACCTAACTGGCGACAGTCACAGGCTTGGCACTGTTGCAAGGAGCAATGTGTGTCATTTAGCTGCATTGTTCTGCCTGCACAGCTGTGGCGACTCACTTGAGGGTCATCCTCGCTTCAGCAGCCAGTGCAGGAGCATCAGCATCATCAGGGTGAGCAGCAGCAACAGCCTGAAGGTGGTCACACCACAAGTCAGTCAGCACACACAGCGGTGAACACTCACTTCATAAGACAATGTGTGCTGGTAGTATGGGAGAGTCCATCAACAGCCGAATACCTCAAAACCAACATGCTTGTGGTCATTGTGCACTATTAATGAACAAACAGACAGCCAAAAAAAAAGCAACATTGTCATTGTAAGTTGGCTTGGGCATCACAGATGAAGGCGGGCATTCACAAGCAGTCAGGTGCTGCTGACCTCCATATCTTTTGCGTACTGTTCCAGTGCTGGTGTCCAGGCAGGATCTGAGTTGTCCCTCATGTCACGCCACAGCAGGTCAGCAGCAGCCAGGTAGGCGTGCTCGGCCTGCAGGAGTGGGTCATCCGGGGACGATGACAGGGCAGCTGAGGCAGACGCCAGGCCAGCCTGCAGCATCAGAAACTCAGCAGAGGGAGTTGCTGAGGCAGGTCACAACACTGCAGCAGGTCAGCCTGCGGGCAAACAGAATTTGCAGCTGCAAGAGAGTATGGAGAGACTCAATGCAAGACAAATCTAAAGCGGCTGTGCAGACTACTGAGCAACCCCTGTGTGTGCTGTCACCTTTGCTGCTTGTTTTGCCATGTCCACCTCATGGGGCATCACCACTGGGAAGGTGTTGTCAGGGTCGCCAGGGCCCCACACAACATTGGCATACGGAGCTGTGTACACATGTGCCAGTGCAGCAGCAGCAGCAGCAGGCAGGCAGTCAGGACAACAGATTCTGTGATCATGATGATGTCACAATCAACCAACAAGTGTGCCATAGCAGCACAACACCCACTTGCAGCAGCATACAGCAACATTTCACTTCATGACCACAGCTGTGCCACACTTGGGACAAAGCTGTGCTTGCACTTCTTCAATGAAATCGCCTTCAAGGAGATCATGGGGGTGCCCCCTTTCCTTTCCCGCTCCTGAGTGGTACGCAAGCACTGCCTTGACAGCCAGCTGCTTCCTACAAGCTGCAGTTTGCTGTGGCACTCACACAGCGAGTATGAGATTCCCCACTGCAGCATTGCTGCCTGCGGGTCGTACTTGAGTCCCTCCTGAAATGACTTGAGAGCTTCAGGGTGATTGAAGTTGTAGGCCAGCAGCAGACCCTGGTCAAATAAGGCCTGAGCCACAGGAGAGGAGGTGTGGATCCTGCAAGGGGGGGGGGGGGTCACAGTCATAGTTACTGTTTAAATGCATTGTTTCTGGTGACAAGAGCAGCTGTGGCAGTTGCCTTTGCTTATTACATTACCCCGATGCACACCTGTGTGTATCCCAAGCCTCAGCGCAGGTGGCTGACATGCTTGAGACAGCTGCTGAAAAGTATCATTATTGGCATGGTCACACCCATACACTGGCAGCTGCAGCAGATCCTGGCAAGAACCTGCACCAAAAGATCTGACTCGGCCGCTGCTAGCCAAAGGTTCAGCTGTCACTTGAGGACTTGCTGATTGGCCAGCACAGGTGAGCATCACAATAATCTGGTGTCCCTAAGTGGTCCTTGAGTGTGCTGCTGCTGCTCTGCTGCATCTGCAAGTGTTGCCTCACTTGTGTGAGAACCCCTTCAAGTCAAAGTAGTGCACACGTTCCTGGGAGGTCAGTGGCTGACAGTGAAATCTGCATGGTGAAAAATAGGGTGCTGCTTGGGGCATGCAGCAAGCCATGCCAAGGTACCAGCTGGATGATGAAGGCATTGGAGGAGTATATGGCACTCAGTAGACAGTCTATCGCTTGTAGGCTGGCTGATGCAGCTGAGTTATCAGCTGCACAACAAGCAGCAACTGCTTAATGCTTCACTGCCAAGGCAGCTGCATGAACCAAGCAGGTGTCAGGCGCAACAAGGAGCAGCACTGGCGTAACAAGCCCTGGGTTGGCGGTGCTGGCACACTGTGCATAACAGTCCTGTGCCATACCACTGAACCTCTGATGCAGTGTTTGTTGCACAGCAAGATGCTTTGTAAAGTATTGAGCAACAGTCTGTTTGTGAAAGTGACCTACTTGGAAGATGCCTTTGCAGCCATGGAATGGTCCATGTGTTCATAAGCTGCTGCTGGCGACACAGACATAGGAGCAAGTACAGCAGCAGCAGCAACCACTGCTGCAGAGACTGCTGCTGTAGCTTGTTTGGACCATTGATACACTGCTTGTTGTTCTGCGTGGTGCTTTCTGTGTTTGGTCTGGCTGCTGCTGATCTGTGGGGTATCACTACTCTGACTAGGTGGTCGCTGGCCAGGGCGTCCAGTAGATTGTTGTGACGGGCTAACCCGGCATACAGGAAGCAATGCCTGCACGCAGGTTGAAGTCTGTAAAGCCGTACACAACCTATGCAACGCCAACTGTGCAGGCTGCATGGCCATCAATGCCAGAAACCCCTTGCCCTGCTGATGCAACTGCTCACCTTCCTGTAGCAGGGTACCCCAACAGACAGGCACGTCCTATGTGCTGCTGTGCATGTAGTCTGCTTTTTCATGAGGACTCTATGTGTTTCGTGCTTTCTATCGGTTGCTTCAGGAACGGGAAGGTGACAAGGACCCTGCTGCGTCAGATATCCGTTCCGTGGAGTCCAAAGAGATGCAAGCCCACGGGAACTCCTAACTTGGCTAGAGATAGTGGTACTGAGGTCAGGCTACCCTCGCACTCGAACGACCCAGTTACCAGGCAGTGTCTGTTCTTTAAGCTTCTAAGTGCCGACCACACAAGCTTGCTAGGTCTTCAAGCGATATCCAAAACATGAACATAGCATTATATATCCTGGCCACATTAGGTTGCTGTGTAACGACGTACTTTGGGGGCCGATCTTGTAGTCTGTCCCTTGGACGGTCTCTGTCGCTGAAGGATATGCCGGAAGAAAGCGAAACACCAACAGCCAGTTAAATACGACTATGCAATGTAGGTGTTGTGCACATTCAGTGATGCGGATTGTGTTGCATACTGCCATACCAGCAACCAGCAAAGTGCATGGGTGGGAGTACAAGGTACAGGTCAAGCACGGGCTTCGGCCCGGACGCGGTGTAGCAAATAAGCAATTGATAGAGTATGCGCCTGCCCATTGAGATGAAATGCTGTGAACAAGCCCAATTGGCATTGATGTGTATATGACTTCGAGCCACTTTGACACTGGAGTCTCCACTGCAGAATTGTACACAGCTCATATACTGACTGGTCAGCAGTACATAATGCTGTGCTCTCAATACAGCAGAGGCAGTGGAGATGGTGGGAGCTCCAGCTTTAGCTTGTTGCAGCCTGCAACCAGCTAGATGCAGCCCGCAACAAGCTAAACATTTTGAAAATGTATTTCCCATGTCGTTCGTTGACAGGGCTTCGTGTGCAGCAGCTCACCTGTGTTTGAGTGGCACATCATGGATTCGACACCAGAAGGACTCTACTAGAGTAGTACTAGTCAGTATGATATTGACTCCATATCGTCGCCCAATGACTGGAGCAGTGGACTACGGTCAAGCGTTACTAAGTAAGTGAGTTTTTCCTTTTTTCCTACAGTCTGAATTCAACCCAACAACGATTCAAAGTGTGTAGTGTATTGTATTGATTCAGCACTACCAAGTGAGATCATTTATTGTTTTACCTTACCTAAAAACAAAGTACTGACTCGGACTGACTCGGTTTGAAATGGCCTAATTTTAAAAAACAGCTAGCATAGTGCTCATGTGCACCTCACTGCACACCACCCTGATTTCAAAACATCTGTACCTTGCAACAAACGAAGCGCACCAAAACAATGTGAGTTTCAGTGTAACCCAAAGCACAGTTGCTATGGCTGAATGGTATATAGTAACGCTAAGCATTGTCATCCAGAATTGCAATTTTAAAAACAATAATGTAACCAGGTGTTGATCAGACCCCGGACTAACCCTGGTCCAGTATTTGGTTCAGAGCTCCAGTTCATGAGCAATGAGTATGTGCAGTAGTACTGTAGTACAACCAGCAGGTACTAGCAAGACTGGCAGCCGAAAGAAACACTGGCTGGCAGCATTATGAATTAGGCTGCAATCAACCAAGCCTGTTTTGCATCAGCTGTTGGCATTGTGTTTATGCAATGAACTGGCAACCAAGAGATCAGCTGAGCCTCAACTGAACAGCTTCTGCAAGAACCCCTTTTTTGGCTTATGGTGTGCCCCTGCTGGCTGCTGCTGAGGTGGATAAGCAAACTGCTGCTGCTGAGGTGGATAAGCACCAGCAGTGGGTGGGTACGCAGAGCCTGGATATCCACCAGCTGGGCCATGAGCACCTCCACCTGGGCCATAGGCACCACCAGCTGGTGGGTATGCAGGTGCTGCTGACCCATACTGCTGCTGGTGCCGTGCTGCTGCTGGTCCTTCATCCTGTTCATCATACTCTGGGTCAATGGCCCCCACCATGAGCTTGACAAGCCACGCCTCAACAGACAGCGTGATGCCCTTGGCAGCATACTCAGCACTCTCAAGCTCGTAATAACTGCAAACATAAGAACAGCCACACAAACCACTGAAAAGCTGAACAGCCAACCATGACTACTAGAGCCAGTAAAGGCGGCAAAGGCAGCAGCATTTGAACCTGTGGCTGCCTGTTAGATGGATTACGTTTGTCAGACTCAGCAGGTTACCCGCCCTGCCAAATGTTGGTTATCCATAAATAATGTGTTATATCAGTGCATGTGCATTGTGTCTGCAGCAGCACAGCCCACCCTGCCCCTTCCTGCTCACCTTGTGCAGTCTATCATGCTCCCAACTTGAGGATGATTGTCAAGGCGGGCCAGGAACTCTTGAGCCTCACGGTCCTTGCCAACCTGACAATTCCACAACACAACAGGAGAAAAGACAGCAGCAACAATCAAATTGAGCTTGCAGCTCAGGTCAGCTGGGGAGAGGCTGTCATTGTTATCCAGTAGATGCTTACAGCATTCTTGTGGGACTAGTTTTTAACATTCAATACTCAGCTCTGTTGCATGACAACCACCAACAGCACATGCCTCCACAATAAAAACCAGTGCCTTGTGCTGGGCTGATCATTTAACAGACCAAGAAACTCGAGGTCCCCTGCCTGGCTGATGACCACTGAGGTGCCGCTTGTCTCTTGTGGTGCATCCTCTCTCACCTGAGCAAACTGGAATGCCACTGCTCTTGGTCCATACCTCCCTGCCAGACGAGTCCTGGCGTCCAGGATAGTCTGAGCGATCTTATCTTGTGGTTTGTCTGAGGGTTCACCATCAGTGATAGTGATGATCTGGACAGCAGCAACAGCAGCAGGGATGCACTGAGAGCGCACACATTAACAGCAACCAACCTGAACAGGTGAGGCATTCACACCATTGCAACAACTGATCCAGGTGTCGGTCTCTGCGGGCAGGAGATTGTGCGGAATAAACCTTTCAGATCACTGCTGCCTTCAGATCTTTCCAAAGCTGCCTTTCCAAAGCTGCATGTCCACAGATGCTGCACACAACTATCAGATGGTTCACTGTGCTGCATGTGCACAGATGCTGTACACCACTATCAGATGGTTCACTGTGCTCATCCTGCAAAGCAGCCAGGCCTGTGCCTCACCAACAGAGGTTTATTGAGAGGCTTGTTGTAGGCCATGGGTTTTAAGATCTTTTCCTCCATGAATGTAGCCAGCTTGGTGTCCCTGCAACAGCAGCAGTACAGGTCTGCACATCATGCACCCTCCCTCCTCAAGGCTGATGCTGCTATGATGAGGGAGATGGAGAGACAGAGTGGACTACAAATGTCCAAAAGCGCCTGACTGCACATGGCCGCATAATGGTCTGCTTGACAACAGCGTCACTAACATGCAGCCACACACTCCAATCGCGACAAGAAGCAGTAGACCTACTGAAGCTTGCTGCATAAAGCAGTCATGTCACTGCTGACTCACCACCTGTACTCCAGTCCTGACAGCAGCTTGCTGGCGTCAGCTGCACTCTTGATGCCGTTGCCCTGAGCATTGCTGTTGATGAATCTTACTTCAATGCCATCCTCATCAAACAAGGTGGCCACCTCAGCGACCTTGCCCATGATCAACTTCAAATCATCGATGCGCTCACCATTGTCACTCTCCCTGCAGTAACATGGGAGCAGCAGGGTAGCAGGGCATCCGACGGCACTGAAAGTTGCGGGAATCAACACGGCAGGGACTGCCACAGCACCTCTCATATCATAATCTATGTATATGTCAAGCTCAGTGGGTCATGGCAAGGCAGCTACTTGAACACTGTGCTACACCAACAACGGCATGCTGCACGCCACAAGCATGTTGATGCCTAGCTGAAGATGAGCATCTCACTTACATGCTGCCTGAATCGTCTGCGTATATGATAATGTCATACAGCGCCAGGGCTGCCAGGTCTACTGCCAGCTCTGTAGGCATTCGCCACTTCTGTGCCAATGCATGAAAGTCCACTCGCTGCAGCACACGTGTTGTGACAGCTTGCAGGCGCTCAGGGGTGTAGAAGTGCTGCAGCTGATTGGCTGACACGATCTTGTGCAGTTTGGCAGCAATGACAGAGGCCATGCCTAATAGAACACAATGCACACACACAGCAGGCAGTGAGGTCTGTGTTGGACATGCAGTGCTGCATACCAGTGCACATGAGCAGCTCACAGCAGGCAAGCTGCAACTGTGGTGTCGTAGCCGCTGACACATACGAGCAACAGGTGCCCCAAATATCACAGCATATAACAAAAGGTTTGGTGACACAAGTTGCAACTGAACAGGAAAGGCAGAGGAGTGGCAGGCTACCTTGTTGCTGAGACTGCTGTTGTGGTGATGAAAGTCCCCATGGGATTTGCTGTGCAGGCATCTGTTGTGGCATTTGCTGAGGCATTCCTGCTGGTGGTGGATAAGCAGCTGCAGGGGGGTAACCACTTGCAGGTGGATAGCCAGCTGCTGGCGGATAGCCAGGTGCAGGGGGATACCCAGCTGTTGGTGGGTAGCCAGCACTTGGCGCTGGGTAAGCATGGGGATGCCCAGAAGCAGGCTGTGCGCTTGTTTGAGCGGCTAATGCACTTGCGAGACCCATGGCTGTATGTTTTGAACAACAAGAACAGTGGAGTTTTGAAACACGAATAGAGAATGTAGAAGGGGCAGGCTTGATGGTTGGTGCTCAGTAGTGCATGCATATAAATCTGCTAGAATCTGACGCGGTTGACGGAGCTGTTAAGAACCATGCAGAATATCTGCAGCAGGTCGTCAAGTGCTGATACAGCTGAGGCATGTACCATGCTCAGAGAATTTGCTTGTTGATTTTAATATAACGTTAACATGCTCAAAAGTCTGCATAGTAGCACCACCACCACCCGTTCCGTGACCACTTCTGCCACTGTATCCTGCATTCCTTGCGTTGCGTATACAGCGCTGCTCGATCATTGCATATTGGTTGATTGCAAAGACTCTCTGCAGATATTCGCGTCCTTGCAACCCCTGACGCCAACAGATTCTCTTTGTGTGATCCTTGAAGGTCACCGCTGATTAGCAAGCCTCTCACGCCATCAATTGGTTCACAGCCGGCTAACTATAATATGGGTTTGGCGTCCAAACTCCAAGCTGCGCAGACAGGTGGTGGTATGGCCCCCATGCCTGGCGCAGGACCTGCGGGCTACCCTGCACCATCTGCCCCTTCAGCGCCCCCAGCTCCGACAGGAAGTTACCCGAGCCCGTACGGACAACCCTCGGCAGCACCTGGTATGCCTCAGGGTGCTCCACAGCAGCAGCCTGGCCCTTATGGAGCACCACCAGGCTCAGCACTACCAGGAGGTGCACCATCACCCTATCCTTCACCCTACCCTGGATCATCATCAGCACCACCAGCTTATCCGGTATCAACAGTACCATCTGCTGGTGTTACTGGACCACAGGCACCTCAGCAGTCAGCTGGTGGTCCATCACCCTACCCTAGCCCATATCCCAGCCCATATCCAGGTGCAGGAGGACAGGGCGGCATGCCTCCTGGGCCACAGCAGTCACAGCAAATGCCAGCATACCCCACGGGCATGCCTGCATCAGCCCCTGCACCATATGCTGCAGGGATGATGCCACCTCAACAGCAACAACAACCACCCATGACAGCCCCAGGCACTCCAGGTGGCATGGCAAATGCTATCTTAACCAAACTCAACCAGATTGTCACCATCAACCAGCTGCAGCGCTTCTACAGTCCACAGGCAGTACATGCTTTAGCATCTAAGCTTGACAGCCGAGTTAATTTCCGGGAGCTTGCAGCGCGCTGGCACATGCCGCTTGAGCTGGCTCTGGACCTGTGCAGTCTGGCGCTGTACGACGTCATCCTGTTTGCTGATGACAGTGGCAGCATGGCCTTTGAGGAAAACGGTGAACGCATTGATGACCTCAAGCTCATTGGAAACAAGGTGGGTGATGTGCAGGTACTCGGCAGGTTCAGTAACAGCCAGGGGGATTGTGTGCAAGGTGGCATGCTGCACAATGGCACTGGCAGCAGGAGCCCTCAGTGATTTGGTGAAGCACAATCCGGCACAGGATTAACTGCCATCCGATCTTTCAATGGTGTGGCTTGTACATGTGCCAGATGAGCACTAGTAAGTCGATCATTTGAAATATCCAAGGACTTACTTGGCTGTGACACAGCTCACTGATCTCCTTCTGCCTCATGTTGCTCAGGTGTCTGAGGTGGCCACACTGTTTGACGATGATGGCCTGCTGGTCCGCTTCATGAACAGCAATGTACAGGGCAATGCAGTCAGGTGCGCGGCACTCTACCAGCACCCCAGATGGCATGTGATACCTGGCATCAGTGCTCAGTGATGCCTGCTGCATTCCTGCTATCCTCCTCAACTGCACAATGCTGCTGCTGCTGCTGTTGGCCTCACCCTGCAGGTCTGCTGCTGATGTTGGCAGCCTGCTTGCTGGTGTTCAGTACAGCGGTCTGACCCCGCTGGCCAGTGGCATGCAGACCAAGGTGCTGCAGCCCATTGTATACAATCTGGCCAGCACAGGACAACTGCAGAAGCCAGTCATGGTCATAACCATCACAGGTGCACCATATACAGTAACCTTATAAAGTGAATACACATATGCCTGCATGCAGCATTTGATTTGCTTATGATTTGCGTATGCTGTCATGGTATGACAGCAATTTTCATTTCTTCAGATAGATGCACCACTACTGCCCACACGACCCCCAACTGTGCTGCAGGCATTGGTCTACATGCACAGTATGTGCTTGGTATTGATTGCCTTGTCTGCTTGCCTGGAATGGCGCTTGTGGTAGTCCTGCTCCAGCTTGTGACCAGCTTGCTCTACATGTATGCAGCACATATGGCAACTGCCTTGATGACCCTGTTGCCTGATGTGCAGATGGCGAGCCAACTGACACGCCCCGTGACCAGATTGTCCAGGTCATCAAGGAGGCACGTGCCAGGCTGGCACCTCAATATGGACCCAAAGCAGTGGCATTTGAGTTCGCTCAGGTGGGCCAACGTGGCTCAGCGCAGCACAGCACAGACGGCAACAGCGCAAGTGCATCACTGGTCTGACGATGAACTACTTCACACACCTTGTGTCCCACATTGGCATGTTATTGCACCTGTCTCTGAGTCCTTGCAGTCTGTTTTGTATGTGACTTGACTCATACTGTGATGATGTGCTACTCAGGTTGGCAAGGATCAGCGCGCTCAGGCCTTCTTGGCTCAGCTGGACTCACATCCAGAAGTCGGCAACAGGTAAGAAGAACATTTCTGATTGTGGAAGACAGGGGATCAACAAATTTTTTGCAAGTGATGTAGGCTGGTGAAGGGCTCGTGTATGCATGCTTTTCCACTCACAAGCTCTCAGAGCTTGAAGACTGCTGCAAGTTGTATCAAGGGTGGCAGTAACTAACACAGACATGCGGACTTGGTGTAAAGGCAAGCCTATATTGAATATGTCTTCCCTGGTGCATGTAAACTGCCGTCTGCAGCATTGACTGCACTAGTTACTTTGAGCTTGAGAGCGCTGAGTATCAGAAGCGTGGAATCCAACTCAGCCCAGAGATGTGGCTCGTCAAAATGATGGTGAGTGAGCAGGGTCCAGTGTTTCAAGGTTTTAGCTGGGCACAGCACGGCACACACAATCGGCTTCTGAAGCCAGCCCCTCAATCGGCAGCAGTCATCATGACAACTCACTATCAGGTCCCTACTAATGGCGTGACTGCACTGTAGTGAGTCCACTCTGTCTTGTGATACTTGCAGGTGGGGAGTATTGACCCAAGCTATGATGAAGGCGATGAATGAAGTGTATACAGCAGCAGCAGGTGCAACAACAGCTGAACTCAATATGGTGCATGTCAATTCAGAACTGCATGTACACAACTGAGATCGGATAATCATGCACTCCGCCTTGTCCGAAAGTGGATTGAATTCACTGGGTAGATTTGAGGCGCGGGGCCGATGGCAGTAATGCTATGGCTGCAAAGTACTGATTATTATTATTATGTACACAACTGGGCAGCAGGGGGGACAGGCGAGGTACAGCCATATATCATGCGGGGTGGTCGCAGGTTTGCATGGAACTCTATCACTGATTGCAACAAGAAGTGTTATTGCCAGGGGTGCTAGTCCGAGTTGGCAGGATTGCAGCTGTCCTGTTCATGAACATCCTAGTTGATTGAAGGGTATGATTTGTTTGCCTCAGGGGTGCCAGACCTTCAATCATCACTTAATTTTGCAGGTGGCACCTCCAAAAAGTTGCCAAGTCATCTGATGTAATAGACGAGGGTGTGTGCATTCCATGCTTGCAGCCGCTGCAGCTAAGGCTCGAGCCTCACACTCTGCATGGATCAGTTTCTTTCACTCTGGTAACCTAGTTAAGTCTATAGACTTTTACGACGATGGCAGACACAAGTCTAACGCATGTCTGATACAAGGCAGTTGTCGGGCCGACACAACAACGGATCAGACAACAGCGGACAATGTCTGATCTGTATCATGGTGTCTACTTTGGAAACCCAAACACAACTACGTAACTCGGTCAGCATTGGAAATGCCTTATTGGAAAACTCTGACTCCATCCAAACCGTATCTGCCGTTGCCATCCAGACTACTTGCCACCAAAAAGATCAACACAGCCTACAATCACCAGATATCTGTTGTTCGCTGGTAACAAATGCATCATGTGTGTGTTCACTGTAGATCCCTGCCTTATGCACACTGTGTGATAATCCTGTTGGAGGGCAGACCAGCACTGTGCCAGCAAAGGTTAAGGAGAATATGATGCTCATGTGCACTGTACACATAACAAGCCTTGCCAAGGCCAGAACGGTTGACCTGCAAACATCAGCTGTACATCACTCGGAAAGTTGGCCAAAGGCTGCACCAATTGACATGCCGTGCTGAGTCAGCCCAGCTGCACTGGCCCAGTTTACAGTGTAAACTTTACACTGTAAATGGGGTGACCTTTTCAACAACTTGAAGTCACTATTACACCTCTCTCCCACAACTACTGGGAACATGGCAGGTTCCTGAGGCAGCCAAAGTGGCACTACAACTCACCTCAATGGTTGAGTCACCTCTGTGCTATCTAGATAGCTAAGATCTCAGCTACCAAGCTGAAAGGTTGGGCCAGCCACAGCAGCAAATGCAGCACCAATACCATATGTGACTCCCATAGCAATGCAGCCACCAATCAACACCCGCAATGCCCCTCGGCCAACCCGAGCACCACCCAATGCAGCACCCAATGCACCAAACAGCACTAGGGTCGCTGCTGATACCACACAAACAGCAGCAATACGTGAGCGCCAATCAGCTATGAAGGAGCCAGCCAGCAGGGGGAGACCAGCACCGATGGAGAAGGCTAGAGCGGACGTCCAGCTTGCCTGCACCAGCAGCAATCATTCGCATTGCAAGGCAGGTCAGAGAGAGAGCCTCTCCCTCATGTAGTACTATGAAATATCACAAGCAGAAGAAGTTCCTGCTTACTAAGGTAGGCCTTGAGGCTAAGATTCTTGGCACTCTGCATGGCTCTCAATCAATCAATTTACTGGCAGCCTCGCAATCAACTTACAACTACTACTGATGCACTGTGCAAAACAAAAAATTTATTTCAGTTTCTGCACCATAGGGCTGATGACAAGAGCGCTGTGGCTGCTGCAAGTGGTGACAGCTTGGCAGCGGCAGCTGCAGCCGCTGGAAGTGGTAATTCGCATCACAGGCTATGTGCTGAGGTCACTTTGCTCTGCCACTTGCACACCTGGAGTGGATTAGAGAGCTCATCCAAGTCAATGCCCAGCTCATCTCTTGCATGTGCTCTCAAGACATCCTTGTCAGTCAATTCACGGGCCACAGCACGAGCCAGGGGCTCACTCAAGCCACGATCGATGTAGATTTGGACCTGCAGCGCAGCAGCAGCAACACAACAAGAATTGAAGGAGGACTCCCATGTTAGCATCCCTTGGCGGTTGCTACCAGAAGTAAGCCCTGCCCAAACAGCAAAATACTCACAGCAGAAAGGGCAAAGAGAGGCCTCACAACAGTTCTGAAAGACATGTGATGGTTCCCAGCATGCAGGTCCACAACTGCGTTGCCAACTTGATGCATGGTAATAGATACTACCCATCACGAAGAAAACTGGATTTCTAGCATACAAATTGTTCAATCTGATTGCTGTGGCACGACAGGTACCAATGTGTGCTACAATGTGTCATGTTGTGCTGGCAGCATCAGCTGTCATAGCCTCCAGGAGGCATTGTCTGCTGAGCACATCTACGTCAACCGAACCGCGATTTGAAATACCTTCTGCAGCTGCATGTATGCTGGGAAACTTACAGAACTCCAGTAGGGTTCAACCAGCAGTCATGCTGCAAGTATATGATATATATACGGATGCCCATGCCTTGGTCATAAGGCTCAGTACACAGCATCATGCCAGTGGCAACCGCTGTGCATGACCCAAATGCATGCAGAGCCTCTTCTGCTTCCAGGTAAAGCTTCCTGTGGGGGCAAAAAACCATCCAAGCAAGAGGATGTATGTATTCAAAAAATCACATAACTCACCAGTTCCTCAAACTCCCTCTGCTGGGCGATGGGCCCTTTCAGCTGTTCTAGCCGCTCCTGCACGAATGTTTACACACAAGAGTTGATTGAGGCCACAATGTAAGGCTACATGGTGCCAGTTGCAAGCCTTGCTGCAATGGCAGCACCAATCACCAGCTGATGTGAGCTGAGTGCTGTTGCTGCCAATGCTGCTGCTATGGGTGTAATGGGTACAAGTGAAAGTGGAAATCCCTCACACTGCGTGCGACAGCACAGTGTGCTGTACAATGTGACCACTACAAGTGCTAGTAGCTACACCAAACATAGGCTTCCTTGCACAACTAAATGCTGTCAATACAAGCTGCCACGCATGCAGCAACAACATCCTGTGACGCTGGTGGTGGTTTAGCCAAATGGTGTAAGAACGAGACATAGCCAAGTGTATTCTGCCAAACAGCCGATCACAGCAAACATACTGCTGACACCGATATATCATGATAATAAAGATGCAGAATCAAGTTTCAAGATACTACCGACCTTTTCTATGTCAGCTTCCTCTGCATCCTTCTGGCTACTGACGCTGATGTACTCGCCGGCAGCCATTGACAGTGCTCCGGCAACCAGTCCTGCAACACCGGCCAGCTGCATGGCCCGCAGGCCATCAGCACCGGCACCAACACCAAGCATAAGAGATGCAGTGCTTACCAAGCCATCTGTACAGCAGCAGCAATAGCAGTGGAGGCAGCAGTAGCATCAGGGGCATGGTGATGGTCAGTGCTTGGACTGCAGGATGGCGAGATGGTGTCCCAGGATACCGGTTTCCTGCAAACATGCCTGCGATGCTGCTTAGCTGTGTTCTGTGAACCCAGATATTCACAAAAGCAGTACCAAGCAGAAGCTTTCTGCTGCATTCACTGCTGAGAAGATGGTACTTTTGACAACTTACCAACAGCAGGGCCGGCAAGATGGTACCCTCTGGACAATCTAAGAAGTATGACAGGACACATATGCATAACCTGCCATCTGTAAAAAATGCAGAGTATCACGGTGGCATGTTGGTGACAAGAAAACATAGCAGCAGAGGGAGTGCAGAGCGCGCCAACAGTCGTCGCCGTCCAAAATCAATTGCCGCAGCAAGCCATATCACACGTATTTTGTGCACTTACCGTTGGCCCCCAATACGAAAGCCCTCAGCCAAGGTGATCTGTGCGAGTAGTGCACGTGTTCGTCTTCGTGACTTGAGTCCGTTGCACCGCTGGCAGCCTCAACATCTAAAGGGTCAGGCCCCTGGGGCGCCAGCATGTGGTGCTGGGCATGGCCAAGTGTTGTGCTGTGGCGCTGATCTTGCTGGACTTGGAGGGCAGCATCCGCCATGTGATGATGGTGTGTCTGTTCAGGAACACCTATGCGTGCGTGAAAGGGTAAACGGAGATCGTTGCAACCAGGGGAAAGAGTGAGATTTATCCCCAATATGGTACAATGCAGTGCAGCTGGATGAGTGGAGTGCAGGCCCACAGATGACACATGGGGCTTGAACAGCTGACAGAGTGAGATAACTTTATATCTGTTGTATGTAGCTAGTAATCCATCGATCCAACGTTGGCGCAATGGCAAGCGCATTGTGGGTATCCGTCCACCATCGTCAGTGGGTGTCTTCTGACCACACAGCGGCAATGCTCCGCCCTGATACCCTCATAACGCATGATCAAAACTCACCTAGAGTCTTGGGCAGCATTGCACCGTGACGTGTGTCTGAAGCAAGAATACTACTGGCAGAGAGCAATGCGATTGCGCTGCGGTAGCGTGGGGCAAGAGCGCGGCCAGAAACACCTCTGTAGTGGTATTGATCTGGATTCAGGCAACAGCATGCCCACCGACATGTAGGGCTGCCAACAGCGTCACGTTCTGCAACCTTCTACCCTCAGAATGACCAGGTGCGGGGCCCTGGTAGCCATAGGTATCCGTAGAAGTAATGATTGCATGTGATAACCAATATTTCGTGCGGTAGCCTCCATGGCTGTGCATGTGGACCAAGCAGCATCAGACAGATGCCCTTGTGCTGTGGGTAGCCAGATGGCGACATTTAGGCAAGAACCATCTGATAATTTGAACTTACGTAGGAAGGGGGGCTTTTCGAGTAGCTGCGGTCTGTAGGCGAAAAGCTGTCTTGCCAGCCATCTCCGACTGGCACACGCCAGGCACGCGCCTAACTCACAGCTTAACACGGCTTCAAATTCAAAGTGCTGAACAAGAATAACCGTCGAGTCCCCTTGCTTATGCTGGCGAAGGCATCAATTGCAGCTTGGTGGATGAGTCCTGCCAACCGCCAGCAGTAAGTGCTGTTTGACTCCAGAATCCGAATCTACCAGTGTACCACTGCATCTACACCTGCAGCTCACAGCTCAGCTAGTGGTGCTGCTATGCGCAGATGCTCAGCAGGGCTTCTAACTTCCAGAGCTACCAATCGGCTGACTTCAAGTCAAGGTGTCTAGTATCAGGTTGGTGTGGAATCTTTTGCCTGACTGGGTGACAGCGCATGGCTGAAACTATGTAAGCCTGAAATTGGATGTTCACGAAAAACAGAGTCAAATACTTAGTAAGGGGTCAACCCCAACTAATCTCCAGGGGCTGTGTTCAACGGTATCATACATCGAAAAGTGACTCTTTGAAACTTATGACTGCTGCTGCCAATGCGTTCCAAATGCTGCTCATGATGATGATGAAACAAGAATAAGCAGTACTGCTCAGCCTAAGACTCTCGGACACTGTACAAGCAAGCGTGAATGGCAACTTGAGGATGAGCCACCAAGTACATATTCCCAAGGGCCTTGCGGCCGGAAAGGGTGACTCTTCTTCTTCTTCTTGAGGATGTGCATTTACCATGTCTGGTGCCACCACTGGCAGCAGTGCCTCATATCCCACTCAGTACCACCAGTAGTACCTAGCTGCTGAGTCAATGGTTGAAAAGTGTGGCAGGAGATTTCTCACTCTAGTAAAGAGGTCTTTCCTTCAACCATTGACATGTATGTACAAGAGAGCCGTGCGACATTAGATGAGCTGGCACATGATTCATGGCAGTGACCCTGGGGCCCCCAGGGCCGCCATGCAGGGATGACGCTGTCAATTACCAGCCTGAGAGTCCTCTCATCATAAGAGTGAACCAAAGGAAGAAAGGATGGAAAAGGCTATTCCGGCCGTTAGGCCATTGAGTGAACTAATACCTAGGTTGGCTGCCATGCTGGTGCTGCCAGCACCGTGACATGTGGCACATGGCATGTGCACCTGAGAGCACGCTTCAAGTGGCTTTACTCCACCACCAAGTCGGTGAGCAAGGCTGGCCCAGCACCGGTTGCTGCTTCTCCCTCACCACTGCCTGTCAGCATACCGTATGCTATGCACCCATAGGCTATGCACAGTGTGCATATTTCCGTCTGCAAGGCTGCCAGCTGCTGCTGCTGCTGATAGAGTTCAACTTGCGGCGCCTTGGCAAGGCAGCCTGTGCCGCCAGGCAGCCTGCCTTGCACACCACTCAAACTGAGTGGCATCTGGAGCCTCCAGGGATCTGGGATGTGGTGCTGCTATTGCATGCCTTTGTTTGTTTGTGGCACAACACTCCAAGCAGCTGGATGAGAGGCCATTGGAGGATTGGCAGCAGCGTGACGAGCCGAGCTTCAAACTTAAACCTGAGCTTCATGATGATGCCGCATCCGATGCTAGTAGCAGGATTTCACCCTGGTGTATGACCATTGGCCATTCTCAGAGCTCAACAATTGAGCGAGCTCCTGCACCACTGGCTCTGAGAGCACCAGCATAGCTGCTATGCATAGTACACATAGCATTACACTGTGGCAAGGGCTCAAGGGCTTGACTTGGAGTCTCTTGTAATCAGAAATTGACAGCATTGAACAGCTTCCAAAATTCTGGCAGCCTCCAGCCTGACCTGCTCAGCATTGTAGTAATTCACTACTGTAGAAGTTTGAAGCTCCAGTGTGCACCCCGGCCTGCAGAGCACCTGCTGCTGCTGCTAAGTCGCTGGCGTGGCTCGGCAATGGTGCAACTGCAGCTCACCAGCATGTATGTCAACTTGACTGTAGTACAGTCAGCCTGAGGTCTGAGACCGTAAGAACTTCTCTTTAAGTAGTATGTCTCTCGGAGGGACTCGCTGGTTTCTGTGCTTTTGGTCCCTTGCATGTTTCATGTGTGGCGAACTGGAAAACCGGGTTCTCAATCTGGGTGCCGGTAGTAGTGACAACTCCGATGATGACAGAGAGCATATATGACATATTATAAAAGCACGGCTATGAAAGTGGCCACTGCTATGGCAGCTGCACATTGAACCAATCCCTATGGTAGGGGACCCTGCATACAGGCAAGCTATATATATATAATGATTCCATCAGCATACTGCCTGCAAAATACTGCCTGCAAACGCGTTTGTTGTTTTGTCCATGCGGAAGACTCTGTGTTCTGTACTACATTGCCTCTCATGCAGCACTGCGCTTAGGGCCTGTATAGTGCATGTTTGCAGCATCAGAATGAGTTCGTGGTGGCTGCGGCTGTCAGGCAAGAAACAAGAAATTGGACAAACACCACAGTACATAGCGTCAGCAGCAGGCAGCGGCTTACACAGGGATTTCGCGCCTTTTGGGCAGGCACGGCACGACTGCATCATCACTCGTCCACGGCAGACATACGTGGCGTACCAAAGTGAGGCTGTGCTGAACACTTTACACTCTCAAGAGATCCAACACCATTAAGTTTACAGACGCAGGCAACTTTGAGTAAGACCCGGTGTTCGTAACTCCCACATGGCAAGTCTTGCTGAAGACATAGTTGCACGGCCTTGAGTCACATGAACATCCTTCACAGTGTCGCACTGCTTTCAAGCATTATGCAAGGTACCTGGTGTTTACGGTAACGAGGCTCTGCGGCTACCGGAGTATCTATGCGATACTAGTGTTGCTTGCATCTCATGCAGCTGTTGCATGCTTCTCAGTCTTGTTAGCACCACGCGAAGCCAAACGTACAGGTAGCAAGAGCGCCATGGCACAAGAGTGCCAACAACCTCTTGGCCTGCTGCAGCGATGGGAAGTACAGTACTCGCTTGCTGGTAGCTATGAAGCCCTCATGGAGTCCAACGTATGGTCCAGAGCGCAGTATGCTGTTATGATCATGCTGTCTGCGGCTTTTTACTGCTGGGCTATTGGGACGGCAGCACGGCCTGGACTTCCACGCCTGTTGGTATGCATCCCTGCTATGCTCGCCATACATGGGACGCCCTTGTTGTTTTATCATCGCCTGGAGCCATTTGCAACGATCACTGCGACATTCTTGGGATGTAGGCTGACTTGTGGCAAGGTGTGGCACCAAGCAGTGTACAGAGTGTTGACCAGCTGTGCAAGACTGCACCTTCTGCAGGGTGCAGAAGCACCCACAGCATGTTATGATAGCTCCTGCAAGCAATGCGGTTAGTACTTGCCTGCTCAGTACTTGTTGTGAGCTTCATGCAGCTGTTTCAGCCCTGTATCTGACCCATGTGCAGGTGAATGAGCTCATTGGCATGGAGCTGCAGCTGATTCAATGCATGATGCTGTCTTGCCAAGTGAGTTATGCAGCCCTCTTGATCGTCCTGCAGGTATTGGCGTTCATCATGGGCAGAGGTGTACTGGTGCTGCCCCTGACGCTGCCACAGTTTGTTGCTGTCATGCTGGCTCCCTTCATGCCTGCACAGCTGGTGGCAAGCCGGCTTTCCTTTTACAAAACAGCAGAGCAGGACAGCGCAACAGTCCAGTCCATGCCAGCACACGGCACTGTAAGAGACACCAGACGGCCGTCATCTGAAAGCAGCGCACATGGTGAGCCATCGTAGCAGGATGATGGTGGGGCGCTTCTACAGGCGTTGCATTCCTGGATAACCCGACAGCGCAACAGCTTGTCAATATTGGTGGCTTGCTTGACAATATCATGTTTGCCATATGGCAGTATCCCTGATGGCAGGCATATTGCATCTTCATGGAAAGGCAGCCTGCGCTCTTGTTCAATGATCAAGTCCTGGGTGGTGGTGGTCGTGGTGCCCCAACCGCCCTCCTCAATCTGTCCTCCTATTGACACTTTGCAGGTGGCATGTTGTGGCAGCAGGTGACCCCAACACAGCGCTATAGCATTGACTTATCCAGGCACAGCATTGACAGCACACACAGCAAGAACAGAAGGTGGAAATTGGGGAGAAGCAGCAGCCCCCCAAAAGCATCAGCAACAGCAGCAGGGAGAAACCCGGTGCATGCAACGGCGGCAGCAAGCAGCAACCGCAGCAAGATAGACACAGCAGCAAATCTGTCAGCCTGGCAATCCATCAATGATAACAGAAGCAGCAGTTTGGGGGGCTCAGAGCGTCTGCTGAGGTTGGCCAATGTTGTCCTGAATGTCTCGGTGGTACTGGCATTTGGTGTGTACACGTGCAGCAGCAAGGCGCGTATGGTGTCTGCGTCAGTCAGTATATCTGGCCTGTGGGTGATGTGGCGTGCCATGGAGTGCCTCATGAGGGCAGCCAGTACACCAGCACGCACACTGCTGGGCATGACATTAGCGCCACACTTCAGAAATCCCTTTGCCAGCAGCAGCCTGACGGATTTCTGGGCACGAAGGTGGAACATCACCCAGGGCCTGGTGCTGCGGTTCTTTGTGTATGAACCCATAGTGCAGGCACGGCTGGTGGCAGACACACCCACACCAGGGCAGGTGGCAGCAGTGGCAGGAGCAGGGAAGGATGATGCCGGCAAGCAGCTGAACGAGCAGACGGACACTGCAGGGTCCACTCATCAGGACAGCAGTGTTGGTAGCAGTCAAGTTGATAATAAGCGAGGGAGATCGCCAGATACAGCACAGCGCAAGGACTGTGCTGCGGGTGACGGCATCACGCCAACCTCCAAGTTGAGCAGACATCAGCTGGCAGCCGTCCCTGTACTAGCAGCTCCCAGCAAGACCATAGCACCTCGGTGGCGCAGGCAGGTGGCAGCAGCAGCTACCTTTGTTGTCAGCGGGCTTGAACATGAGCTGTTCATGGCGTACATCACACACAGCTGGGGCTGGAGGTGGTTTGTGTTCTTCAGCCTGCAGGGGCTGCTGCTGGCAATCGAGAGTGCAGTCAAGCGCAAGTGTGCCAAGCTGGGTCTGCAGCTGCACCCTTTTGCTGCTAGTCTGGCTGTGCTGCTGGTGCTGGGTGTGACTGCAGATGAATTCTTCTGGCCAGTGCTAGTTCAGCCCAAGCTTGTTCAGCCATTGCAGGCTGCACTGCCTGAGCAAGTGAAGGAATTGGCAGCCAGACTGCACTCCCTGACACACACACATCTCTATAGAACATAAAACACATAACAAGGTATACAGAGGTCAGGAGGCTGCAACAGTGTACGCCACTGCAGCATACTTGTTGTCCTGTGCGACAGCGCTAGAGCACTGAGGCGCAGTTACACCTCTGTGGTGTTTGTATATGAGTGCATTTGTTGTGCGATGTAAGAATGTATTGTGTGTGGTGGGGAAAGGGCATGCGGGGGGAAGCACTATCTTGGGTTGTTTTGTTGACCTGAGGTCGTCATACCTGTGAGCCCTGAATGATTATTTGTGTGGTACTCTTCATACCCGGTCATTTCCAACCGGCACAGAGCACAGATATCAACTATTGACTGCTGCCTGATTATCTCCGTGCGTTGGAGCGACTGTGTCACGTGTGATTTTGTGATTGGCGAATTTAGCTGGTTACCTTGAGCTGCTCTGATGCCTTCAAGCAGGTGATTTGCTGACAAACTACATTGTGGCACCACCTTCATGTGCGAGCACTGAATCACCATCCTTACCAGGCCTTGTGGCCCCCCTGGCACTGCCTGATATTGCATGGTAGAACGGTCATCAAGTTGTAACATGAGTGTAACCAGCCCATTAGCAAGCCAATTTCAGGCTCGTTGGGCATCAAGTACACCACATGCTGTTGAATGCTGCTTTTTCTGACGGTGTGTTCTGTGCCACTATCTTGTAATTGACGCGTCATAATAGGTTGCAGATGGCCATCTGCCATGCTGATGTGTATTCATTGCTTAGCAGACTGTGGTGCTTAGTCTGGTGGCTGACAAGTGTGACTGGGCAAGTGTTTCTTTGTAGTATACCAGTAGCTACTACCTGTATAACTGCCTGCAGAGCTTTGCCGGCTTGTACAGTAGCTTATTGATGAATTTGGTCATGTCGGGATGGAACTTGCTCAGTGTGTGGGTTGATGAGGGTTGCAATCAGACATCCAGAGGTCGTTTGTTGCATTTCTACTACTGTCTGAAAACAACCCAACATCCACAATGCACCTCAGCAATTGCTTGCTACTAGTATACAGATAGTATCTGTGCAATGGGATTGGTCTGCACACCTTGCAATATTTCATAACCAACGCGTCTTCTTCCACGCCTTCACTGCAGGTGGGTGGCATTTGCAGTGCAACGTCTCGTGTGCATGAACCGGTAGTGCCAATAGTGCTTGTTATGTGATGGCAGGGGCATGGGCTTACACAATGTCAATACTGTAGGTGATCACTTGAAAGGGTGATCTGATTCTCAAGACCAAGGGTGATGCTGTACCTTGAAGCCCACACATCCCCGGCACACGTACCGTATACAATGCACGTCCGGTGCACCTTAGATCGTGACGCTAGAACGACTCATGGTTTCACCCGTGCTTCTGTATGTAACTCGTTCGTATAGGCTATACTTTGGGGTTTACACGGCATGCTATCACTTCGTTACTCCTTGATTACAGCAGTGTCTCCGACTTCGATCACAAGTGGGAAGCAACTCCCCAGTACCCCTGGCAGCTCTTGTGACTGATCTGTGAAGGACTGCAGTGTATAAAATGGTCAACGCAACTGCCAATGGCCATACCGGGCCTGCTTCAGCAGTACAATTAAACAACGGACAGCGGCTGCCAGTGATTGGCCTGGGTGTCTATAAGGCCACAGGAGATGAGTGCCGCACTGCAGTGCTGAGTGCACTCAAGATTGGGTACAGACACATTGATACGGCCCAGTTCTATCAAAATGAAACCGAAGTTGGGCAAGCAATTAGGTCTTCAGGCATCCCAAGGGAGCAGGTCTGGGTGACCAGCAAGGTTTGTTTTGAGGTGCCTTCCTTCCTGCTCGGCTGCAGGAGCAGCAGCAGGTCGTGATAGCCAATTAATGTTTTCTAAGTAGCAGTGGGCTGTACATGGGATAGCCTTCGTGCCACTTGTACACTCTTGCAGCAGACAGGGTAGTGCATGAGCGAGTCAGACTGGGCTTTGGTGGATCCCCCTCGAAGGTCAGCTGACGATCTTGATGTGATTGAGCCAGTGAAATTGCATGGCAAACAACCCTGCCGTAGTATCAGCAAATGGCGCAGACCTGCAGTGGCGCATCCAGAGATGCAAAGGGGACAAGAATTCCTGCAGCGGGGTGATACAACTACTGTTAACTGTCAGAGCTATCTCTGGCTGCTGCTGTTGCTGCCATGTTATCACCAGATCATGCCTGACATGTGGTCAGACCCTGCCACTGCCTTTGAGCGCAGCAAGTCCGCCATTCAGCAGTCTGCAGACCGACTGGACCTTGGCTACATCGACCTGCTGTTGCTCCATGCCCCAGGCTCACCTGAGGGCCGGGCACAGGCATGGAGGGCAGCGGAGGAGGCACAACACAAGGTGAGTGACTCACTGCTTGAAGGTGAGTGACGGGTTCCTGAGGTCTGAGGCGTGTGTTGAGCACCCTGCATGCCGCGGGAGTGACAACGCATTGCGGATCGGGCTTGGTCCTTGACTGTTCTGTGGCCGGAGTTAAGCAGAACTACTAGATGCTACTTGTGCAGCAGTTGCCTAGTTGAAGCTCCAAGCTGCACCCTGGGACCTCAGCTGAACCTGCCAAGGGCAGCAGGCTACATCATTGAGAACAAGTAGCCAGTGCCACTCTTATAGTTTTATTATCAAGCACCACAAGGGTTGTGTTCTTGCAATGATTGTACGGTGTCTTGCCGGGCACGTGTTCTGGTGTGGTGCAGGGCATAGTGCGGTCCATTGGTGTCAGCAACTTTGGCATTGGTCACCTGGACAAGCTGGCAGTCACTGCCACCATTACACCAGCAGTGAACCAGATTGAGCTACACCCCTGGCTGCAGAGGCATGAGCTGGTGGAGTACTGCAACAACAAGGGCATTGTGTTGGAGGTACGGCTGCATGGGAATGAACGCAGCTTCCATTTCGACAGATCCTTCTGCATTGCATGTCACATTCATGTTGTGTTGTGCTCTGTAAGCGCGCGTTGTCCATCATTCCATGGTGGAGAATAATGACAGGCAACTGGGAGGCCCTCCCAGTGAATGATTCGATCTGGCAGTACAACAGCATCAGCAGTGATCTGTTAGGGCAACATCCGGTGCCTCTGCACTGCCTCCAAATATTAAATCACATGATGCCAATAACAGAGACTGTGCCCATGCAGCATAAGCAGTATTATCTCATCGCTATGCACTAGTGTTGTCATAAATCATATTGCTGCACGTGAAGGCTTTGTTGCAACAATATAATGTTGTGCTTGAAGAAACCATAGCAGCAGCAGAACAGGCACACAATAGAACTGGGGCTTTGTTGTTGCTGCAGCAGAAGCTGCACTTGATATATCTTTCTCTCTGCATCAGAACTTGATTTATTTGTGCATGTTTTTTGGTTGATCCAGTGGTGACCAGTTTTACAATGCCGGAAACTTCTGAGAAGTTGACCCAGCACTTGACCTTCATCAACACTTGAAGTCACTTGAAGAGTTTTGGTTTACAATTGAGTGAGCTTAGCTTTACCACTGTGAAGGTCCTTGTAGTGGAGAGTTGAACCCAACTTGAGCAGCGCTTGGCCAGTATGGGGTGTCTCTCAGGGGCCTGTTGGTAAGGGTGAAAGTGCCACAAGGAGGCAGGCCCTGCCTCTGGGACATTGTACTAGTCACAGGGCTCAAAGTTCAAAAGACCTACTGGGGAAGTGATCTCACAATGACAGTGCGATAGTACTAGTGCCAACGGTTGCAATGGCTGACACACCGCCAGAAGCTGTAATATGTTCAATTGTTTCTGCATTTCATCGTGCAGGCTTACAGCCCACTGGCTCGCCCATACATGAAGTCTGAAAGTGGAGTGGAGGTGAAGCTGGATGACCCAAGGCTAGGGCAACTGGCAAAGAAGGTCGACAAATCTCCCGCACAGGTAAGCCTAGCTACAGCAGCAGCTGTTGGAGTTGGTTATTCGAAAATGAATGGTAAGTTACTTGGTGATGTTCTGCTTGTTGTACGCAACCACTTCACGGCCTGTGAGAAGTTCTCAGTCAACCTGGAAAGTTTCTGGGACACCTGGGAACGGTCCTGACACGCAAATTACATAATTTGGAACCATTGCCAAGCTCTGCTGAGCTATCGGTAGTCCCAACATCTGCAATTGCCAATGATATTGGTTTGTATATTCCAAGAGGTGGCACGTCTTCTGTCACTCGCAGGTGCTGCTGCGGTGGAGCCTTCAGAGGGGGTTTGTGCCGTTGCCAAAATCCTCCAACCCAGACAGGCAGGCTGCCAACATTGAAGTGTTTGACTGGTCTTTGACTGATGATGACATGAGCACACTGGATGGTTTTGAGGAAGATTTTGTCACTGCTGCTCACTGGGACCCAATAAGACAGCATGAGGTCTGATTAGTGTGCAAAGAATGCTCACATGTGTACACAGTTTAAGCTAGCTGAACCCATTGTGGATCATCCACCACGGTGGTGACAGTCTGTAACAGCAACAAAACGGGTTCAACGGTTGCACTATCTTATTGAATGTAGATGAGGCGATGGCGCGATCTGAGGGACACGCCATCTACCTCGCGCTTTCAATTGGTGTGTATATAATCGGTGTTAAGTTAACTGGGTACCCCCGGTTATGTACACACCGATTCAAAGCCGCTCGGAGCTGAAATCTCAGGTGCAGGAGGGAAGTACCAGGACAGTGTCCAAATAGTATCTGAAGCAAAAGCATTGGGCCGGGAATTGCCCAATGAGCTGCATGTTGCAGTAACGGGCGGCTGAACCTCGTACGCATGTGATTAACAACCTAATATAGGCTGTAAGCAATAAGCTGAACGAATGTATACTACGGCAGTATAGTACCACTAGTAGTACGGTGATCATGGCAACAAGCACCACTGTCTCCGGCGGGAGGGTAATCACGTGGTCTACTGGTTAAGTTACAGGGATCCGAAGCTTTAGGTCTCGGGTTCAAACCTTAACCGGGGCACATTTCCCTGAGTTTTCAGGGTGACGGCCGGTGTAAACCGGAGGCAGGAATGTGCTCCTACCCAAGCGCCCGACTCTGCTGGGGTGTGGATCGAAAGTGGCTTGAGAATGTACTTAGTCACCC
>JABEVS010000288.1:0-54292 GCA_018290735.1 Coelastrella sp. MACC-549
CACACACACACACACACACACCCACACACACACACACACACACACACACACACACACACACACACACACACACACACACACACACACACACACACACACACACACACACACACACACACACACACACCGAACTTTCAGGGTGTCACCTGCCACTTGTTATATGAATTGCAGGCCGGAAACTCTGCATAACAAACCAGCTTTTGAGCCAGTCCACTGTGCTGTACCAGAAGTTGAGCTGCTGCATCAGCATGGATGGCCTTGCGCTTGGCAGCTTCTGCAATCGCTGCAGCAGCGGCAATATCAACAGCATTCAGCTCTTGTTGCATGATGATCATCATGAGAGTTTGCTGCTCCATGGCCTGTTTGAAGTTGGAACCTTGCTCAGCAAGCACAAAGGCCTCAGTCACCAACATTGTGTCAAACGCGTCCACCAAAGCCATCAGGGAAACATACTTATTCTGAGCGTTCATGCAGCAGTCCAACCATGCATGAAACGGTGTCCAGCTGCCCTATACCTAGAACCCACCACGCTGCTGCTTCTGAGACCGACCTTCTCTCAGCGCGTTCACTACTGCCGGTAATACGTGTGCATCGCTGCGAGAATGCAAGGGTGCCCGGCAAGAAATACGTTGCACGCACAGCATTGCACCTTGCAAATGCACCGGTACCGTACGTAGTTGCCCCCTAAAGTCAAGCGCGAATACACGTCAAAGGGCGCAAGCAACGTCACACTTAAACTGCTTAGAAAGGTTTGGGGTTTTTTCCGATGTGAACTCTGACAGGCAGTGCAACAGGCATCCCGTCAGGTGCCAAGGCCAGACCTGGGTCGTTTCATATTCATGCAAGTGCGCCAGGATAACAGCATGCCGCTTTGTGTGTAAGCAATACTGCTTACTTCAAACTTTGACTGAGTATCATCCACGCATCTTCAAGCTGGACTACAGGCATCAAGCAGCACTGCTGCTGCAGGCATGGTTGCACATGCTGCTGCTGCTACGGCACATTCAAGGCAAGGTTGACATGTTGCTAGTTGCTTATCTATGCCTGTGCGTGCTCTAATCACCTTGCATTGCATGCATGCGACCCTGCGCGGTGGACACCCCTGCTGGAGGAGCTGGTGACTGGAAGCGCTCAAGTAAATTCAAATGAAACTTGGTGTGGGACGTCGGTGGCAGCTAAATGCATGGTATGGCAGCCAGGACAGCCCATGCAGGCACACAGGGTGGCGCCCCCAACGCATGTCAGCGCATTTGCCATAGCATTTTAACTTGCTGCATGGCTGAATTTCTTTTTACATTCAGCCTGGAGGCGCAGCAACCATACAGACGCTGCAACGACAGCTATGCACCAGCCGAAGATATTTGGGCAGCTGGCATCTTTATGCCACTGACAGGCGCGTTTCTGGCTGCTGTTGCTGCTGCTGCTGCCATCGGCCACGGCTGCTCCATCGCCATCACAGCTCATCAGAGTCGCGCTTATCTTTTCCTCCTGCTGCTGCTGCCGCTGCTGCTGGTGATGATGGTGCTTGCAAAACACAGCGCACTGGTGCCCCATCAGAGCTACCCAGTTTAGCTGGCAAGCAGATCTGATGATACCAACCAGGCTCTGCTGCGCGCAAGTCCAAACCCTCAATCACTACTATACCCTGTACTTGCAGCAGCAGTAGCAGTCAGTCAGTCAGTCACTGACGGCCAGTCAGTAGTCAGTTCAATTGACTGAAGTGCATGGCAGCATGGCTCCCAGAATACGGATTGTTTGTTTGTAGCGGCATCCAGGGTGTCCATGCCAAGCATTTATCAGTTGGCAATCGTTGTCTAGTAGACGCAATCGCAACGCCAAGCTGCTGAAAAGTGATGTGCCGGCTCCTGTTCAATTGCCAGCTCATTCAATGTTGCATGGCCCTATCTCTTTTACAATGTCAACCACGAACAGCAGCGTGCTGCAGTAGATCTCACTGATATGACCACCAGAAGCTAATGTCACTGGTATTCCTTCAAAATGATGATCATGCTGCTGATTCCCACCTTGCGGAAGAGAGTCTTGTGGGTTTCCTGGATATCTTCCAGCATACCAACACTCAGATAATCCACCCCAACGAGACGGACTCTTGTGCTGCTGCCCAGATAGCTGGCAGCAGTGGAGTCGAGACCGATGTAGTCCCTAGTGAATGCTTGTTTCAAAAGTAGGCCCCTGCAACGGTTCATAACGCACTTAACATGAAAATGTTTCTGCACAAATGAATGATACTTTGATTAAATCTGCACAGAAGAAATACTTCTGCCCTTGATGATTGGATTTGCGAAAAAAAAACTCCTGAAGGACGGTTATCTGGTATGTGATGATGACTTCATCGATGGTTTGAAGACATGTACAGGATTGAGTACTCTGTTCAGTTGAATCAAAAGTAATGTAAGAAGCTTCCAAAAACAACACCTTGTCAGGCACACCTGGTCAATATTCTCTGGCAATATTGTACTTTCACAGCATTTAATGCACAGCGTGCTGCCACTCTCAATGAAACACAATGATTGCAACACCATCTGCTGGATTTGGCCCCCCTGCATGACACTGTGCCTGGCAGCACCCAACAGTACTTGGCAAACCAAGTGAGTCTGTTTGGAGGCAGTAAATGTTACCAAAGCTTGTGAGTTTAATAACTTGACATAACATTGACAAAGCAGTGACGTGTCTGACATATTGCTTTGCCCACCTTGCAGTATTGTCAGTTTTGAAGAGCAGCCGTTCTGCATTGCTTGGCAGGTCAAGTCTCTGCAGCACATCGGCTTTTTTAAGAGCCACGGAACAGCAGCAGCATTGGCAGCAGCAGCAGCAGCAACGGCAGCAGCAGCAGCAGGATGAGCTGTCAGTAGCGGTCATTGCTGACTCAGCAGCAGTGTCTGTTAGCAGCAAAATCAGAGGCAAAATATAGACCAACTTGATGCTGCAGACTCATTTGAATGAGCAAGAGTATGAGATATGCATGAGATGTCAGCGGTTGAGGAAGAAGGAAAAAGGATTACCTGTTATATTGCTGCCTGACGGTACCTCCACCACTAGTGCTGGACCTGCAGCGACACCATGAATCATGACAGGTGAAGCCCGCCAGTGACATCATCACAGCTTGAGCAGCTCAGGCCTACAGTTCACATACTGAACCATCAATGCCACCATGCAGACAAAACTGCAGCATTCCAAATTGGTGGCATCGAAGGACTTGCCGTTCATGCTGTAGTCTGCTTACACCAGTATGGGCACAGGACAGCAAAGCCTGAGCAACACTGCTGCTGCTGCTGCTGCTGCGTCTGGTCCCGCACCCATCAGGGTTTCTGCTGACCCACGCTGTATAAGCAGGTTAGGACAGAGAGAAGTCTATTTTTATCTTTCAAAATAGTTCTGATTTTTCCATGAACTCTGCTGAGCAAAACACCAGCGCTCTCCACGCTACACCACTTTGTTCTTATATCAGGCTTGCAGACTGAACACACGTAACTGAGATCATACACCAATGGCCAGCCTGTAGTTCTGCATTCAGCCCAGGACTGCTACAGGTAGCTCTGCTGTGCCTGCCGCTGTTGCATATGCACTCCTGCCCTTGGCACTGGCTTCAATCAACTTGACCTTTGCTCGTGTAAGGGTGGTCTGAATGAAGGTCATTGAGACCAGACCCACTGGACCAAAGGTCAAGTTAATCAATGTATGAAGGTGTAAAGGCCGCAAGGGGAGATTTCCTGCTGTACCAGAAGCCCTGGACAGCAGGAGTGCATAGGTAACTGCGGTACGAGCAGCAGCAGGGCTGCATGGGCAGTAGGAGCCACTCACCCACCTATGAGTGCATCCAGCTCCAGATGCTCCACTGTACTTCCTCCGTCCAGAAAATGCGCTGGAGCATCTATGTGCGTGCCAGTGTGTGCATCCAGGTTCAGCCAGGATTGATTAACGATGTCTCCGTCTGATATGCACTGGAAGAGAGTGCGCCAGTTCTTGAGCAAGCCTTTGCTGCTTTCAAATACGGGCATGCCCGCTTGGACTGTCAGAGTTATGTCAATGTATTTGGATTGCAGGGGGTTTGCTGAGCCTGGGCTGAATGCACATGCTATCAGAACAACAGCAGTCCAGCTTGCTGCCACTGCAGCTGCTGTGTGGCGCTTGGCCCAGGTGCGATCGGGGCATGCCATGCCACAGCACATTGCAGTATCCCTGAATCGTCTATCTGTTTGAGAGGTTGTGCATTCAGGCTATGCAGCGGGGCGATGCCGGCAGGACAACAAGCCAGTACACCGCCGTAGTGCAAGGCCCTTGATCACTTGATTGTAGAAGCTCGCTTTCGGTCCCTGCGCTCGCCAGTAGTTCTAAAACGGCTTGGAAGATGCACTTTGCCCTGATATTCGGTGTGACAGCTGTCGTAACAGCTGACACCCTTCTAGGCATTCCACGGTTCTGACTTTAGTCATTTTCGTCCTATCATCAAGGAGCTGTACGATATCTCGGTTGTATCACAAGCAGCAAAGAGTGCCAGCTCAGCGAGGGATTGGCATCACTGCTATTGTAGAACATCTGCAATACCAGGCCGTGGTCATTGTGATCACTACACAGGCACCCCCCTTGGTAGACTAACCCCGACCCTTGGTAGTGCTGTGTCGGCCCTACCAAGGGTTCGGTACCTCATCAAGTCATGACCATGCTACCGTAGCTGAGTAGGTATGACTGTTTGCAGTGCAACACTGCTGGCAGCAGGCTACTAGCAGTAGTACTGTTCAACTGAGAGCCTTCCCAGGGAAGACTCACACTGTGACGGTCACAGACTCTGTTGAACAGTTACACTACCAACAAGGCGCAGTGCGCTATTGTACTACCCGTGGCTGTCAGCCGCTGCTGAGCAAATTGTCCAGGTCGAGTAGCCAAATTGTGACTTGAAGGTGTGGCACATGTGCACAATCATAGAATCAGTGAATTACACCCCTGCTAGGGTGCACAGGCAGTTTGCACAGTATATCCCACGCATGTCGGCGCATTTGCCATAGCATCTCCGAGGTGCAAGTGAGTCAACTTGCTGCATGACTCCGATGGTTTTTTTACATGTCAGCACATATGCCATTACATATCAAGATGCCTGACGTCTCTTTTCCTTCTACAGTGTTACTTATATGTAGTCAAGCCCGTCAAGCAAGATACCCTTACTCAGACCTGCTTAGTCAGCAGGTCCAAGGAACAAAGGACAATGACCAGAGTGCTAGCTCACAATTAGATCAAGGGCAGCTGGATACCGTTGAGCTGACAAAAGGCTTGCAACAAAAACTACACGATGTTAAAATTAATTAGCACTATTGCAGTGCCAACACCAACTGACAACAACAGACTCCAGCAACCCATGTTGCTTGCATCAGTGCAACGCACAGCTCACAGCTGTGGATGTCAATGTACCTGTCTGAGCCAAAACACAAATTTGAATAATGCTGCCTGTGCTCTCATAACACCTGGGGCTACACAGCAGTCATAAATCAGCAGCCTTAGTAGTTCTGCCATCAGACCTGCAGAGCTTCACGAATGCAGTGTGCACTGCAGCACTGCAGCAATCCCACTACCCTCCTCGAGGCACGTGCCACTGCCGGGCAGTGGCGGTTTATTGCTGTGTCAACTACTAGGACTGTCACCTAGGGTGATCTCTTGGGTGCCTGCCCCTGTAGCGCACCAACTGCCAGTTTGCGTTTCTTACATGGAGCTGACCACAACTATTCAGCACTATTGAAACACTTCACATATACTTCACAGCGCTGCAGTCAACTGAGCACCGTCAAGGTCTTAGCTGCTGGACCTGCCAATGATTGGATGTCCCGTTATCTGCAGCAGCACCTGTAAGACTGGCGTGGCAGCATTGTTTACTTGTGGTGTCGGCGGTCATACTACAGTGAGCAGTCCAGGGTCAATTGTTTGGCTTCAGATTGCTGCCTGCGTGCTTGGGATGATGCTGAACCTCTGGCACTGCTCCCACAGGGGCAGTAGGGATGCTGTCTGGCTGCTTTTTGCCCTCCTTAGCCAGTGCCCTACAGCAACCCCGATCACAGCAGCAGATGCAAGTAACCATCCTGGTCTGCACGGCAGGCGCTTGTAATTATATGGTGCCTATGTGAACCCACTGGCAGTTTACACGCACTACAGCACATGTTGTTAAAGGTGGTAGCTCTTGCATGCTCCTTCAGGAGACATCAGCTGACCATACATTTATACAGTGCAGTCTACTGCAAATAGGGTGGACAGCGTGCCAGAGCAGGCTTATGCAAATTATCTGCCAATGTAAGGCGGGCTAACGCACCAGTCAGCAGAGTCGAAGCATTTTTTCTCCTGTAGAATGTGTGACAAAGGGTCAGTGCTGTCTGCTGTTGATTCGCCGGCAGTGCGGGGCAAGCACATGTGCTTCGTAACACAGCACGAACACTTCAAGACTTAGAACGCACAGCCTCTTACCTTGACTATCAGCCTTTGCTTTGGCTTCAGACCACCGAACCTGGCTTTAGCCAGGGCGTCCATGTCTTCCATCTATGCTGCGCTGCTGCCGTACGGCTGCCTATATAGTGTGATTGTATTCCTTTGGAAACGAACGGCAGGGATAAGGCCCCTTTTGTCCTCACTTCTGTTTCCCCTGTGTACTTCTATGACCAGCAAGACGAAAGAGACGGCACAGACTTTAATATCGCCACCAAGGTAAGCAAAGTCTGCCAATACGGGTGCTTATCGCACATTTTAACAAGCTGAAACTGCTCAGCGAGTTGACGGGCAGTAACGACCAAGCTTGAATCTCCTGAGATTCAAGGACCTGCCCATGAAGCGTCAACTGATATTACTTAAAGCATGCCTCAATTTGCGGTATAATGAACCTACTGCCGTAATGCATCCAAGCCCTTGGGCAGGCAGTCAACTGAGGACACAGACTGCTTCAGATGGTGATAAATTGTCAACTTGACAATGTTAAGGGTCAGGTTGCGACGCGATCATGGTATCCTATAGAACATGACACCAATTTCCACTGGACCTGGCCCTCTCAATTGTGTGCCCATAACAAGGGGTAGACAGCGAGAGTGGCTTTGATCGCTTCAAGCTAGCTGTGTGCAATTACGACGCCCTCCTGGTCCCACGCAGTGCCGCCACCATAGCATACAACGTTACAAGTTTCATAAAGGATAGGCTACCTTGGCAGTATCCGATTCGGAGAACGACCAACCATCAAAGCTGCATAGCCAAGCAATACCTGTACGGAATCCCACACTCCTCAGGACACCTGTACGGACTGCAAACAGCCCGATTGATGTTGGTACAGCAGCAAGCTGCTCAAAACAGTCCATAGGCGCAACAGCAACAGCAGAATACGTACATGCAATACAAGGGTATTGCAGGCCCTGAGAGTAGGGGTAAATGTTGTAGCTGGACATGTTGCTTGCTGTAAGACTAGCCAGTCCACAGAGCCCGTCAACTTGAGAACGCAAGATGCTGGTCAGTACAACACAGATGATGGATACTACCAAAGTGACAGCTCCTAGTGCAAATGCAGCCCTCCACAGGATAAGCCAGATTACAGAACCCAGCCATCAAACCAGACTCTATGCAAGAGATGCTTGACTTTGTGTACGAGCTGTTAGCAACCATGTATTACCATTAAAGCCTTAAAGATCACTCCCCACACATGCTACAAAAGTGATTGTGGCAACTTCAACCTCAACTACTGATGATTGGACTATTCTGCGGCATATCCATTGATCAATTTGGCCGGCAGTACTGCACACTGCATATCACTGTCTGCAGCACGAAAAGGTTGCAACTTCCCAACCAGGTTCGGCTCTCAATAATCCTTGGCAACAGCAACGCCAAAAATGATGTCAGCAGCAGCACGACAGACGATGTTGAATCACGGATGCAAGTGCCATTGGCAGCAACGGGGCAGACCACAGCATGCCATGCGACATAATAAGCCAGATTGAGTGTCTGCAGTGCCTTGAGCAGGCCAAGGACAGATCCTATCCTGCACTGCCGCACTCCGCCAGAGCAACACCTTAGGGTCAGGGTACATCTGGTCATTCCTGAAATTGATTATGGGCCTTTTTCTGCCCTGCCCAAGCACTGGAATCAGCCATAGCCCACCAACCAGCACAGGACAGGCAATCCTGTGCATACGGTACCCAGGCACCTCCAGAGCACATCACAACATCTGTCATGCGAGGCCCAGTGAATAAAATGCCCCGCTCAGACATCAGGCCAGGGACAAGAGCCCGATGTCAGTTAGCCAGCGGTCAGTTGCACTTTGACGGCCAACACAAAGAGAGACCAACGAATGAAACCATCATTCCGCTTGGAAATGGAATGTCACCATGTCAGCAGGCGCACTTCCCGTGAAAACATCAGGCATAGTCTGAAAACCTCATCTCATTGTTGCTGTCCATGAACACATACATATTCATCTGTTCATGGCGCACAAATGCAGCGCTACACCAATCGGGCCGCAAGGCTGCATCAGGCAGCAACTGCAAGTAGATATCGTCTGACAGCTGAGCTGAAATTGCCCTCCAGGCGGCGTAGAAGGCATGATGCCGCAGTCCTGCAGATGTTGGTGCAGTAGATCCTGGACATGTTGCCGTGCAGTGACAAGAAAAAACCTCTCAGTGTTGACAGTACAGCTCCATATGCTCATCCAATGCAGTGGATAGGTACAGAAGCAGATGAATACATGCACCGACAGCGCTGACCATGCAAACACAGTGGTGACCTCAAAGGTCCCAGAAAGTGACAGCCAGTGCACACCACGCCTCAAACACCACACCACGATGATCCAGCACAGTTTGACACACCATGAAACCACCCGGCAATGTGCCCGAGTGGTGCCACACACCTTCACCTGCTCTGTATGTTATCTGGATCCATGCAGATGATGCTCCTTGCTTCCAGTCGAATGCACAGTGGTAAAAGCATGGCAAGGCTGCAGCGCCGAGTAATTGAATGCAGTCAAACACCAGAAGCATTGCCCTGTCCAGCACAAACCACAGCAGAGTCCAGAGTTACTATCCGCTTCCACTCTCTGAGCCCCAAGCTCTGGTGGCAGATGAATCTGAAGCAAACTCACCAGCCTGCTGCCCTGGTGCAAAGGCTGGCTAGGGCCTGGGGCAACATCTGTATTGTATGACACATAACAACAACTGCATGGGAGCATAAAGATGCAATTCCCTTCTTGTTGTGTGATGTGTGCATGACATACAGCAACCGTCAATTAACCTCTGGTGATGCCATATATCTTGTGTACAGGCGATCATCGCTTGTCAAAATGATTCAGAAGACACTTAAGGTACAGGCGATACAATACCCCGTGCGACAAATGCTGTAACCCATAGAGGGGCCCCATGAGCCCGATGCAACCTGGAATGTTCTCTGGTTGATATGCTGCTGATATAGGGTGCCAGATGCAGAGGTATGTATCCCCTTGTGTGAATCACAAGCCAAAATGGCAGCAGATCAGCACAGTGCTATGTTGATGATATGCCATTGATGGCATACACTATGAAGGGGGGTAATCAGACCACACAAAAACAGCAGCAGCACAGAGGCAGCAAGGCAGCAATGCCTGTGTCCTGCAGACAGCATACCTCCAGACTAACCACATGCGTGGACACATCAACCAACTACAAACTATCAGATGTCTTCCTAGGTTGGGCACGAAGCGTCAACCACTCAGAGCAACAGGAAGGCAGGCTCTGATAAAAGGCGACAGAACGCAGACATGCAGCAGCAACTGCTGTATCCAAACCCCTTTCCCCTCTGTCACAGACCCCCACAGCTCAAGTGCTGCAGATAATAGCAGCAGGAGCTCACATACACAATTCAACAGACGGTATTTGGTGCTTGTACCGTCCTACACACGACATCACCCCATCCACAACTCTAGCCACTGTGGCTACTAACAAGTCAGAGAAGCCATGGCGTGGCATTTCCTTGGCAAGATATGTGGTGCCTGTATCATTAGCTACCATCACCCATGCTTCTTTGGAAGAAGTATAGTATTGATCATACCCCTGACTTCAGCTACAACCAGTGGAAGCTGCAGGAGCAGTGCCACTACGGCACCTGGTGGTCCACATCTTGCTACTGCTGGCAGATGACAGCAACACCCTGCTTGCAAAAGCACAAACGCACAAGCAGCCAAGATGCAGCCCTCCAACTCCTACATTGGCACAATCTAGTCATTGTCAAAAAGGCACAATCCACAACACAAAGTAGCAAATGCTCCTTGGACAAGACGGTCCCGATGGCGTTTTGGCTGTGTTTCAGAAGGCTTCATTTTCTGCAGTCGGCAACCCCCTGACACCTCAAACCACACACAAACAGCAGACGAACCAGATCAAGATCCCAAGTACGAGTCAAAGACACCAACACACAATCAAGTGGAGAGGCTCACACAAGCCACAACACTGCAGTATGAGCAGACAGCAGCAACCGTGATGGAATTTCAGATGATAAGCAGGGAGCCCACAAGTATTCGCAAGCCGCCCTGTTCATGCCTTTGTCATGATGCTGAAAAGGAGAGAACAGGGAAGCAGAAAGATTGGACAAGAGCCCTTTATAATGGCATGACTCCAGCTGACAATTGAAAGCATGCGGCAGTGCTGCAGGTTCCTGCAAACTCATCACTGAAAGTCAATGCCTGATGCACAAGAAGGCTCATAATAAGGCAGGTGAGAGCTGCTTAGCAGCCACGTAACACATGCCAAACACTTGGTATCAGCAGGAGACATGTAACATGTCATAAGATTGGGATTATACCAGTCAGCTCAGGGGTTTTGCCCATGCAGCTAGCAACAGCTGCAGCCCCCCGTGCAACACCTGACATTTGCATTCAACAGCATCTCATCCCATCCCATCAACTCCTGTGCCACAACCTAGCTCAATCAGTCTCAGAGCATTGTTAGACACAAGAGCCAAATTGCAAAAAAGAGCACCCATGTGCAGAGCCCACCCGCAGTTACCAGTAGTATCCAAAACACATCCTCAAGGGCTGGTGCAGCAATCGAACTGCCTTCATAATCTCATGCAGAGACAAAGTATCCTTATGTTTTCTAATTCAAGCACAGCAGTCGACATACAACAGTCCTTTTCATGCCCATGCACACATCCTTCGTCATGATGAATCTGACACAGAGTAGTGCTGCATCAGAATTTTGCATCCAGGAGCACGACATGACATGAACAGAAGTAGACCGCTCAACACAAATGCCGTCCATGATAATAACCCACACAGTTGCATACTGTCATAGATTTATGACAGTAGGAGCTGACATAGATAGGTAACAGAACTGCTGAGGCAGAAGTACAATAGCACCACTGTCCCCAGAATACACAATACATACCACACATGCTACATGTACTTAGATAGACAGAACAAGATTGTGGCCAGAACTAATACTGTCCTGATGTTGCCCTGTACGACTGATAAGCTTAATTAGATGCTCAAAGGCTAGCGGTGACATTGCCTGCACATCATTCAACAGCAAAGCAACACAAGTCCATCGAGGCTGCCCATATAGAGCATAACAAAGCAGCATCACCAGCAATACCTCACGCATCGTCTGCCCGGTAGCTGCTGAAGAAATTCTCAAATGATCACATCACAACACCCCATTGTCAGTGCGCAGTACAATCTGTGTGCTGCTCCCGCTGCTGCGAATGCTGCAGATTATCGGTCGCAGCCACAGCAGTGCATTAGGACGATGCATCAGCTCTGCCCAAGAGTGCAGAGCCAGCACTGTCCGTTCCTGCAAGTGTGATGCAGAAGACCCCCCCCCTCCAAATCCGCCAGTACTCCCTGACATCATCATGCTGGTTTGCCTTAGGCAAACACTGCATTTACCATAGGATGCTGGACAATACAGGACCTACAGCAGTGAAGTTATTGGCTGCATACTCAGCATTAACACTATATAGCAGCAAGCAACAGTATTCAAACTATCCCACATTGCTAACGATGGCAGGATGGTCTAGTAGACAGGCCACTCCCTCTGCTGTGGCCATGACATACCCAACCTAAACCATTACTGCTAGTTATTATTATTCTATGGGTACTATGGCCGTACAAGCTCCTACGCTGCTATTAGACAGCAGTAGGCAGCCAGAGCCTTCAAACAGCACCACTAGCCAAGCAGACAGACACCCACCACCATGCTTCCTTCCTTCCTTCGCTTGGGTCATCAAACACACAATTAAAACTCTCTGGAGGATACTCACAAAACTGGAATGTTGAGGGAGGGCAAGACAGACCAGTCCCATACAGCTCTCCCAGGAATGCTTCAAGACAACCCTAGAGTTCCTGCAGCCCTAAATAACACACTCTTTTTCCTGCAGCCCTGAATAAAACATTCTCTTTTCCTGCAGCCTGGGTAAGACACCCTCCTTTCTGCAGCCTTAGATAAGACACCCTCTTTTCTGTAGTAGCCGTAGACTGGTCTGCACCACCCCAAGTACTGACCAGGCATCCCAAAGCACCCGGCCTGCCTGCCTCAAGAAGTCGAAAACAAACCACCTCCCTGCATAACCTCCAGTCACGACTTCTACAGCCCCGCACCAGCCACACACTGCCAGGACTCTCTCAACACCAGCACCCCACAGTATCCTAGAACCCGCACACTGCAGTTTTGGCACACTGCAGTTTTGGGGATCCACAATCAACAGATGTCACTCTATGATCACACAATCAGTCAGATTATTAACTCCATGCATACTCCCGCCCATCGACGAAGCCTGTTGTAGGGCCTAAAAGAAAACAGATGTCGTCCACGATACAATAAAGTGGTACCATATGAAGCAAAGGGTACCACTCAGCCTCAAACAGACCCTGCATACAGACCCTGCAAAGGTGTTCATGTTCATGTCAGGCTTGCAGCTGTTTCAATCTGTCTGCTGAGGACTGATGGGCACACCATCATCAGGACCAGCACACACCAGCCAGCTGCATACCATTGCAGCAAACCGTTTGCTGCTGCAGCTAGAGCCCTCCGAGCAGAATACCTTCCTGCAGCGCCAGTTGCAGCACAGCATCATCCTCACTACCCTCATCCACCATGCCAGCCAACCCTGCTGCTGCTGCCGCGGCCTGGCTCAGCGCCATACCCTGCTTCCCTGAATACCCTCCCTGCTGCTGTAGTAGCAGCTGCTGCTGCTGCTGCCAGGCGGCAGCAGCGTTGATGTTGGCAGCAGCTCTGCTGTTTGCGCACTGCCAGCTACCGACTGTAGCAGCAATGCCTGCGCTGCTGCTGCTGAGGGTGCTCAACCTGTCAGGTCCTGCTGCCGCAGACGCTGACAGACTGGTCCACATTTGAGGCGGTACTGCATTGCTGCTGCTGTACTGCTGCTGCCGCAGATTAGGCAGACTGTGGCCTGATGAGCCACCAAAGTCCCCACCCAGCTGCTGCAGCGTCATGGACACCGACAGCTGCTGCTGCAGTTGCTGGCGCTGCTGCAATTGCTGCCGGAGCATCCTCTGATGCTGCAGGATCTCATCCTGCTGCTGCTGCAGCAGCAGGAACTCGTGCTGCTGTTGCTGCTGGGCTTGAAGAGCAGCAGTAGCAGCAACGCTGGGCGAGGGGCTTGCAGCTGGTGTGCCTCTAGCTGCAAGTGCTGACTTCTGCTGCAGTTGCAGCAGCTCATTGTACAGCAGTTGGTGCTGTGCATCTGAGCTGCTGCTGCTGCTGGGGTGTATGCCACTCATTTGCCGAAGTGCGCTGTGCCGATGCTGATGCTGCTGCAGGACAGCAGCACCAGTCTCGCTCGCACTTCTGAGATCCCGGACGAGTCCGCTGCTGGCACCCACGCTGCTGCTGCCGCCGCCACCGATGCCACCCAGGCCTGCTGCTGCTGCTGCCGCAGAGAAGGACATGGACACATTGCCCAAAGGCCTCATATCCCCGCCTGCTGCTGATGCTGTTGGTGTTGATGCCGCTGACTTGCTATGCCCCGGTCTCACCAAACCACCAACAGCAGCAGCTAGACTTCGCAGGAACTTTGGCCCTTTGTGGTGCTTACCACTGCTGCCACCTGCTGCTGCTGCATGTGCAGAAGATGTCACAATTGGCCCAGGGAGCATCGGAATGAATTCCATAGCATTAGACGCTTCTGCTGCTGGTGGTGGAGTATCAACTGCCATAGCGCCAGACCCAGTTGCTGCTGCTGCGGGGGCACCACTGCCGCCGCCGACGCCGAGCAGGGCCTCTAACTGGCTTGCAACAAACCTTTGACTGCTGTGTGTGTTGTCAGGAGACAGAGCATTACCAGATGCAGAACCCAAATCGGCACCTCTACCCCCAAACCCCATGCCTGCTGCTGCCGGCACTGCAGCAGCAGCAGCAGCTGCTGGCCTAGCCTCCTGAGAGCCAGCCATCAGTATGCTCATCACATCATTCACTTCGGTTGTATCAGGCACATCTCCCCCATCCCTGCTGCTGTTCAGATCTGTGGTCCTGAGCAGCTCCTGAGCAAACGGCCCATGCGCTGCAACAGCAGCAGCAGCAGCAGCAGTGCCAGCGTCCACATCACTCTGATGCCTCCTCAATGACTGCTGCTTCCCCAGCTCCTGCTGCTGCTGTTGCTGCTGCGCTGCGGACGTTGAATTCACAGCGCTTTTACGCACATAGCACGCCCCAGCATAGCTCTTCATCTGGCCACCAGCAGCACCACCAACGGAAGCAGCAACTGCATTTCCACTGCTGCTGCCGCTGTCGATGTGCCGTGCGCTGTGTCCCGTCCTGGGTCTTGTCGGTTCCAAAGTTTCTACCAGATCCAGATCCATAGCACCGGCCGCCACCACTGCCACTACTGCTGCTGCCTCCTGCTGCTGCACAGCTTGACTCCCCTGACTGTTGTTGCTGTAGATATGCTGCTGCTGCTGCTGCTGCTGGGCCCCTTGCTGCTGCTGCTGGCTGTGTGATGATGGGCTCACAGCATTCGCGCTGCCGGACAGCACCCGCTCTCGCTGGCTGATCTGACTGGAACTCTGTCGGGCCAGAGCAGATGCTGACTGCTGCTGCTGCTGTTGCAGGATCTGCTGGCTGCTGTGTGATCGTTTCTGCTCCCTGTTGCTGAATGACTCTCCCTTGGCCATCTGACGTTTGCCTGAGCTGACAGCCCTGCTGCTGGTGCCGGCAGCAGCAGGAGCAACGCCACTGACTCCTCCTTGAGACAGTTCGGAGGTCTCCAGAATGGGGACTGCAGGAATAACAGTTGTAACGCTCTATTAATATAACAAGTAACAGGCTTGTCGGTTAACAATGCTTGATGTGGTCCACTTTTGAGGCTGCAAGCAGATCCATGAGACAATTTGCTGCAGATGCATGAATCAGTAGGGATCCAGCTACTAGATTGGTTAAGATCAAATACGTACTGATTTACTCGTTAGTACTCAGTTTTGGCTATTAAAGAGTCCTGTTTTGCATGGCTGTTGATGAGAATAGGTTCAATGCTAGCCTGATGCAAGGTGTACTGCTGGAGTAGCAAACGCGGCTTCAAGTACCAGTGAGCTGCAGGCAGACCTGAAAGAATAAAACAGCTGGAAAGTACATCTGCAGTACGCAACGCATGCCAATGACGACCCCATATCCATCTCACACCAAACTGCATTCAACAGGTCGAATAACAATTCATAACCTGCTGGAAGCCACCATGGGCTGATCCTTACTTGGCAGCCTTAGGTCCTCCAAAGTCAGTGGCTTGGGTTTTGGGCCCGGTGTCGTGATCAGCGGCAAGCTGCTGTTGCTGCATATGGTCACCCGCACTCCCTCACACTCTTCACACTCCTCCTCGCCACAGCAGCCGCAAGTCCGCTGCAGCGGGACCTCATCCGGCCGCAGCGACAGGCTCGAATGCTGTGCCAGCAGCGGAGCGGACATCGTCCCCGGCAGCACGGTGGCGCTGCTCAACAGCGCACCGGACTGCAGGGCCGCCCCGGACTGTGACATGACGCACGCTTCATTGTTTCCACCGGCCACCGGACAGCTGTCGTAGGGTTCTATAATGGCATGGAGTCGTGGCAGGGGTTCCGTCGCCGCACCAGATGGGATACCAGACGTGATCGGACTTGCTCCAGGTGCGGCAGACGGGTTTGAATCCATGCTGTCTGCTGGCCGTGCTGACGTCATAGGGGCTGGGAGTGATGCTGATAGGAGTCCGAGACCTCCTGAGGTGCTAGGGGGGCCTGACAGTGATGTGCTCTGGAGCTGCTGAATCACCAGCAGCAGCTTCTGGTTTTCCTTTTTGAGTTCATCCACCTGTAGTTGATATCATACATAGAGACACGATGGCAGCAAACCGTTGGATAGAGCAGTATACATGAAAGACAGCACTGGTGATACTGTTCAGTGAGGGCAAGGAGGCCAAATGCAGCCACAGCACATGCAACACGGGTGTGGCAGCACCATCAGCTGCTGAAATAATGTGCTGTGTACCAAAAAGCAGACTCAGATCAGGTTTCCAGATTCAACAGGCGGTAGCTTGTGGTGACACACGCAGCAGTAGAAATCCACCAGTGCTATGGAGCTGAACAGCTAGGACAGTGAATCACACACCTGCCAGCTGACTGTCTCCCTTGCTTACCCATTAACATTGTGCCACATAACAGGAAGTGATGGGATTCATTCATAAAAATTTTGGGAATAGACAAAAAATCGGTCACACACGGGTGAATGTATTGCTGTGGCACTAGTACCTGCTATAATAAATGTCTCACCTGGCCCTGCAGTGTGTTGAGCTGGTTGGACTTGCGTTCCCTCACACGACGAGCTGCTTCTCTGTTCTTGAAACGCCTCTGTAGCGTCATGAGAAAGCGATGGATGTACGAAGTGATCAGCAATTGAATTATGTCATGTGCAAGCTGTGGAGATGGGACTGGTGGACAGCACACACATACTCTGTGCAAAAGAGCATGAACTGGGTTGGAATAAAACCGTTCATCGAGCTGGACTATAATCGGCGAGGCTGTCTGCAAACAGCGTACGTATTGCATATGATCACTGCTGATGGGGCTTGCAACAGGACACTAGCCAACGAAATTGCACGGTGCTGAAGACCATGCTGGTGCTTGGTTGAGCAGCGCGCGCAGGCCCTCTGGCTGTAAACGTTCACCGTTGCCAGTACTATAACACTTTAACAGCATAATAAGTATTCATCAAGTGGATAGAACCAGTAACCGCCCTCACAGGCTGTCCACGTGGTGGCCTCTGAAAGAGACGCCGAGCACACCTTGCTGAGCATGCTGCGAATTCATATATGGCACTGCATTCAGTCAACACAACGTTTCGCTCAATCGCTCCCCGACGCTCACCAACTCGGCTTTGCTGTCGATGTCTTTCATTGAAGACCGCCGCTTTCCAGGATCACTCATGCCACTGTATAGCTATGATTAATAATAGGTCGAAAGTGCGTCGCGGTAAGGCCCGGGCAGGCAGTAAACAAGTGGAGCAGATACTGTTGAACGACTCAAGCAGCGGGGGTGTTGTGCACGTATGGCAAAAATCATGCAGCATACAGGCAACTCGCAATTGCAGAATGTGTATCCACACAGCCCGTTGCACAGGACTATCAGATTACGAGATACGGCCTTTAAAAAACGTTGCTGCACCGTAACGTGTTCAAGTCCAGCAATCAAGGGCATTTTCCAATTGCCAGAGCGGTCGGCAGGCGCCACGCATCAGAATTTTCGCAACAACAAGCCCCTGTGCCCGACTTGTCAAGTTCAAATATCCAGTTCAGCCTTCTGACAGGTCATTCTTGCCACGTATATTGGTTTTATTTGATATAACACACGTTGATAAGACACGATGCTGCTCGCATTCGAAGTAATCCAACAATCGCACCTCCAATATCGAGTCCATGATCACCATCGAACGTCCTCGACGTGACTGGAAGGTTGATTGTTCAACGCAGATGGACTTTTGCATTTCATGTTTTGCTCCTACCAACTTCGGGCTAACTACGCATCTGGGGGGATTATGTCCCTCAAACACGTATCTAGTGCGTGCATCGTGCTGACGGTGTCGCCGATTATGCTTCATAAAGCAATCAACGGCGTCATGGAACGCGGCAGGCTGCTCTGCAGGTCTTCAAGCACCCCAGTTGGCCAGTGACAGTCGTCTTTGCTGCCAGCTGGGGAATATAGACATTCACGAGCAAATACGCTGCACCACACCCTGACATCATTCTCTGCCTCTCCCCAGTCCCTTATCGCTGCTGCTGCCGCCTCTGCTGCTGCTACTGCTCCTGCTTCTGTTGCACCACACCCTGACCTGTGCCTCTTCCCAGTTCCCCACTGCTCCGGCTGCTGCTGCTGCTGGTGCTGCACAGACCCTCACATCATATCATCCTCCAGATCTGGATCATCCCATTCCTCCACTGCTGCTGCTGCTGCTGCACCTCCTCCCTGCCGAGCCAGTGCTCGCCGCCGATCATCCGCAGCAGCTTTCTCTGTTGCCAATCGCAGCTGCAAAGTACCATGCAGCAGCGCCGACACCCTGGGTTGCAGCTCCTGCAAGGCCGCTTGAGAAGTGATGCCAGCAGAGCCTGCAGCTAAGATGCTCAGCAGACCTGCCTCACCCCCTGCCGAGGTAGCCAGAGTAGCTAGAGCGGCTTGGAATGTGCTAAACACATCCAAGCGTCGAACAGCATCTCCCCTGCAGCAAAAGAAACACAACGCATGTTAGCGCAGTTGCCATAGCACTTCAACTTGCTGCATAGATCAATACCTTGTACAGGCCTCAGTGAGCACCAGCCCTGGGTGGCGCACCCGACGCATGTCAGCGGCAATTGCCATACCATCTCAACTTGCTGCATGGCTCTTTTGCTGTTACATGCCAAAGTAACACATGCTAGTAGAAAACCATCATCTTCATCAAAATGTACACTCGAAGCTGGCAGCGGGGTACACTTGCCGCCTGTAATTTCACACAGATGATAAGATATGACACGCTAAGATGATATAATTCAGAATGACATGGAGATATAATCAACTTCAATTAGATTAGGTAAAGTATGATAATAATAATAATTGATACCATCAGCCATAGCATTTACTGCCATCGGCCTCGCGCCCGATGTTTCGCAGGCGGATTGTCTAATCAATTAGGTAAAGTATGATGTATACATCATGGAAGAGAGGCAATGCAGGGCTACTTACTTGCTCAGCGCCAGTCGTGCAGCAAGCACATAGTCGCAGTTGAGCTCCTGTTCAAAGTCCAGGCCATCCAAGTGTGACAGGTCACCAGCATAGCGATCAACCTCATTGCACACCTACAAGCAGCAGCAGCAGCGGCAGCAGCAGCGGCGGCGGCAACGGCAGCGGCAAGGGATGGAGGGAGGGAGGGGTATTGAGGCTGCAAGTTCAACCGCTGCTGGGGTGCATTGCATAGCTGCAGGAGCATTTGTGTGATCTGAGCAAGGCAGCTGCAAGAAATCAGCCTGAAAAAAATTGGACAAGTGGGCTGCTGGTCAAACATCTGTAGCAGCAGTGACATCATACACAACTGACAACCAAAGGCAGCATGATTTGTGTTATTTCGTTTCATTCATCATGTGAGCTATCGTAGCAAGTGCGATTTGCTACAATACTTCACATGATGAATGATATGAATTATTATTGTTATTATTGTTATTATTGTTATTATTGTTATTATTGTTATTGTTATTGTTATTATTATTGTTGTTGTTGTTGTTGTGTTGTTGTTGTGTTGTTGTTCTATTGTTGTTGTATTGTTGCTGTCTTGTTGTTGTTATCGTCATTGTTGTCGTTGTCGTCATTGTTGTCGTTGTCGTCATTATTGTGGTTGTCGTCATTGTTGTGGTTGTCGTCATTGCCATCGTTGTCGTCATTGCCATCGTTGTCATCATTGCCATCATTGTTGTCATTGTTATCATTGTTATTGTTGTTATTGCTGTTACCAATGTTCTGACAACGACAACAACAATAATAATAACAACAACAACAACAACAATAACAACAGATAAGGTAATGTCCCACCTTGATCATGATGGTGGCCAGCCTGGCCAGTCGCTCAGGTCTCTCCAGCAGTACAGAAGCAGGCAGTACACCTTCAGCGATCAGCCGTGACAGCGCTGCTGCTGCTATTCGCCGTCTGAAGCGCCCCAGCATTGCCATGTGACCCACACCCAACAGCTCCTCAAGGAACGTTGCAGAAGCTACCAGGAGCCAGCAGTCAACAAACCTGCAGCAGCAGCAGCAGCAGCAGCTGATGGACTGCTGATCGCCCACGGTAAGTGGACCCACACAAGTTGCTTAGGAAGATTCAAAAGTCAGCAAAAACAGCAGCAGCAGCGATAGCAATTGAATAGACCTGCTGCTCAACTACAGTGGAGTCGTACCCCACTAGGGCTGAGAGCAGTAGACTCCTCCATGTCAGAGTTCAAGCATCAAGGCTGTTGCCGGTAACTGAAACCACAGACACAAAAAAAAACCAAAACCACACACACACAAGAAGCCACGAGCCTCTCTGCTGCCACCTGAACTCACTCACCGCTGTAAACTTGTGTTGCTGCTGCTGCCATCCCCGCTGCTGCCATTTGGCTGCTGCTGCTGCTGCTGCTGCTGCTGCTCGGGTCCAAGGAGTGCTGGCAGTGCTGATGGTGCCCCTAAAAAGAGTCTTGCCAGGACCTCTGAAAATCCTTCAAGGACATTCAGGATCTTTACTGGCAGCCCCTGTGATGATCAGACAACAACAAATATGATGATCAAAAAACAACAAATATGATGATCAGAAAACAATATGATGATCAGACAACCCTAGTTGTTTGAACCAATAAGCATCTTCCTCTTCATTTCAGATCATATCAAATTGAATATTTTTTATTTTTGGATGGACAAGGTTGTGATCCAGCAACCAAAAGCAAAGTCTTTCTGCTTCTCCTGGAGCCCCTGTGATGATCCGGCAACAATGTGAAATCAACGCTCCAATTGTGCTGTGCTGTGAGCAGCACAACTAGTTTACAGGCTAGCCTGCTGATCTGCCAGAGGGGAAATAAGTGTTTTTCCTTGTTTCATGTGGACAATGTAATTGACCAAAAAGAAAGCAAAGTCTGTCTTTTCCTCTTCCCTTCATCTGTAATTCCAAGTCTTGTTTGTTTGGCAGCGATTATATTACGAACGTTTGTTTAGAACTGCCAGCACCCAGACAGGTGCTAAGTGATCTTCATGCAATGCCATACAATTACGAGACAACACACTTTGGCCGAAACATGTAATTCCCTGTAATTGTGCATTGCATAAAGTCCACCTATCTCCTGTCTGGGTGCTGGCAGTTCCAAACGAGAGACTTTTCACTTACTTGGCAGGTAAGTGAGATTTGAGCTTTTATATTGGTACACACACAAAACAACATGCCCACAGGAAACAGTACATTGCTGAAAGAGCATAGCGATAAGCTTTGCAAAGTCATTATATCTGTTGTGAGGCTTTGCAACAAACAGTTGCCAGAACCCTAGCTCATCACTTGTCGATAATAGTTATACATGGGTCTAACAACTGCAGGTAAATCGGACATTTCGTTGTAAAGAGAACTCTTTAAGAGGAGGTGTGTTGACGCGTTCGTCTTAATTACCTGCTTTGGTAGGGGCAGGGCCTCATTGCCAATGAGCCTCGCCATGGCTTGGAAACACGGCAGCAGCAGCTGTGGCACATCTGCTGGATACAGCTGCAGCATGACATCCACCAGTGCTGCTGCTGCTAAACCCTCCTGAGTCACCTCACTGGCCAGCAAAACCCCAGGATGAGGCTGACCTGGCACTAAACCCTGCTGCTGCTGCTGCTGCTGCTGCCCGGTGCTGCTGCCGCAGCTGGCTACAACAGCTTTGCTGACGCTTTGGATTGCATTCGTCAGTGCTGCTGAGATGACCTCGCCGTACGGCTGTAGCGCCTGTCCGGCTTGTAGGAGGAGGTATGCCTCCAGAATTTGGAAGGCTGCACTGTTATCTTTGCCGCGTCGTAACAGATTTGACATGTTTGGTAACAGAGAGTTGAGCTGAGGTGCCACTGTGGGTTCTACTGCCAGTGCTACACCCCAGCACTTGAGGGCTTCCTCTATAAGCACCTCTGCTTCGGGATTTGAAAGGTTTGTGGCATAATTGATGAGGGGATACATCACCGCTTGCACCTGCAGAATGCCAAGATAGAAATAACATGTTACTAACATCCAATGTAACATTCCACTAACTTGACGTGAGTTGATAACTTGTGAGCTGTTACTTGCACCTGAGATTAGTGGTTCTTGAAAAACACAGCTCAAGGATCCAGTCAAGTAGCAAGTTCAAAGTCATCGCCACGTCTAAAGTTACAATCAGGCAGCCTACCACAACAGGAATGGCAGATACACTAACAACAGCAGCTGCTGCACAGGCTGCAGGTGTCTTTGCCAGTCAGACACAACTACACCATGTGATTGTAATCGCATGTTAAGAAAGAGAGAGAGCCTTGCTTTTGTTCCAAGAGGCTTACTCGCACTTGATCAAAATTGGTCCTGATGTCATATTTAGTAACATAACATATTTTTTCATAACATATGTTTTACAACAGAGCCAAGTTTGATTCAGTGCGAGTAAGGTATACCTTGTGCATTTATATGCAGAGTGCCATTTGAGACAGCGAAAACACGTCCCGTGATGTAAACATCTTTTCTTTTGATTTTTACTCGTCTTTACTTGGGGGAAACAACATTTTGGCACTAACCCTCAACGCCGCACACGCACCGACCGCGCACCTGTTCATTTGCCATTGCAGCCCGGCGCAGTTTTCCAATCAGATGGGTGATCACAGCCATCAGCGCACTGTGCAGCCGCGCCAGCGCCCCGGTGTCGGCATTACCTCCGCTTGCGTACTTCGTGGAGGCCTGCCAAACTTGTGGCAGTGCTGCTGCGAGTGCGCCAAGGTGTGGCTGCAGCCGCTCGCCAGCGGCTTCAGCTACTACTGAGACCAGCTGCAACAGCCGCACACTGCTTTCGACCTGCAAGAAGTAGGCAGCAGCAGCAGCAGCAGTAGCAGAAGGAGGACAAGACAAAGATGAATGAAGAGAGAGCAGCAGCAGCAGCAGCAACGGCAGCAGCAAGAAAACAATAAAGGGGGAATAGATGGTGGAACAGACAAATTGGAATAGACCGAGAGGAATGATAGAAATTGATGGGCGCAAGGAGACTTTCTGCAGAAAATAAAAATAAAAAACTTGAAAGAAGGACAGGCAATATCACTATGACAGGTTGTATGGTATGGTATGGTATGTATGGTATGACAAGAACAAAGCAGGTACAGAAAAAGCACACAGAAACAAAATACTAAAGAAATAGGATCTCCTCACCTCACTGAGGAGACCAAGCAGCGCAAAGCAACAACAAAGCATGTTTGAAACACACAATTACAAGAAAAATACAAAAACAATCAAAATCTCCTCACCTCATTGAGTCGGCCTGGCGCAAACACAATAGAAGCTAAGATATTGGAGAAACAAACACAATTGAAGTTAAAATATGAAAAATAGCAGCATAGCTCCTCACCTCACTGAGTCTGCCCAGCAGCGCAAACACGTGCTGTAACAGCTGCTCAAGGTTGCTGGTGAGGACTCCTACTCGCCACACAAGCCGCTCCCTGGCAGCGGCCACCACCTCATCATCAGCTGCTGACTCAGCCGCCGACAGTGCAGCATCAACTGCTGCTGCGTTGCCGACGGTGAGTCCAGGGAGTTGGGGCGCCCCGCTGCCGGCCTTTTTTGAGGCCGCCAGCCTGGCAGCAGCAACCTGCGTGCAGTGACAAAACTTTTGTTAGTGGTAAGTGACTTTCTTCAAACAGCAGTGGGAGCTGCGGTAAGGATAATTACTCAACAAATAGAGTGAAGAGGCCCCGGGAGGGGGAGGGAGGAGAGGCTGCAGCAGCAGCAGCCTGCCTGATCAAGAGGAGAACAAACATTGTTATGAGTTTCATCCTTGCCAAAACATTGGCTGCAACCGCCAATGTTTTGGCAAGGAATTGAACCAGGGCGTACCTGATCCAGAATGGTCTGATCATCCAGGATTTGTATTGCCAGCAGCAGTACTGCTTGTACAGCCTGCAATGCTACTACCAGATCTTGAGCGCCCATGTGAGCCACTGATAGCCCCCAGGCATCGATCCACTGTTCCCTTTGCAGCTCATTGCCACATGCCCCAATCAGCCACAATGCACGGGCCTGCAGCAGCAACACGATTTGTGCAGCAAACAGCAGTCGATTGTATTTGGCTGTCCTACTCTGCTTCATGCGAGTGTGGGGAGCACCGTACTAGTCAGTGATAGTAACCACGTGTAACATCCCTCTCTCAAAAACTGAGAGTTTAACAGTTATTATTTGTTATGGAGATTTAACGATAATGTTATGAAAAATGAAACCAGACCAACAGGTAGAGAAATAGAGAGGACACCACCCCACATGAAGCACTTCAGCAATAATGTCAACGCTCCGGCTGCCTTTCAGCCGCTGCCTTTCAGCCAAAGGAAATAAAAACCTACATTCTTCAGAACAAGAATCATATTGTGAATGATGTCGAGGAATCCCAAATCAATAGAATACACCAAGAGGTAGACTTCTACAGAACTTCTTTTGTTCTGTACAGAACACGATCACCTGCCATATTTTCTTAATTCTTTTGTTCTGTAAAATATATTATTACTTTTGTAAATAGAGATGAAACAAAACTTGATTTTGAAGATACATCTCAAAAAATAAGAAAAGTAAATATCTTAACAACCCCACCTGAAGTACTGCAGCAATGATGTCAACACTCCCGCTGCCTTTCTGCCCCAGGAAAGCTGGCAGCCGGCTCCGCAGCAGCTGTGACAGCTCACTTGTGTACCAGGTGCTGAAGGGTACAATGGACGACACGTGACTGTAGCCCTCCCCAATGCAGCGATAGCAGGCCTCGCGCATCAGGACAACCTCGGAATTAGCATCACCAGCGGCCTGTGGCAGCAGCAGCAACAGCAGCAGCAGCAGCGGCAGCAGCAGCAGTGAGGGCAATGAAAGGTGCTGCTGTGATGGTGATAGCACAAGGGGTTGGTCAAAGCTGACAGGCTGCACATGATTGCAACGAGGTCATTGTTGGCAGCAGCAGGATCACACTGCTAGCGTTGTGACATCACAAGTAGTCGCCTGCTGCAGCAGCAGCAGCAGCACTGCAGAGCTGCAACAGGTGGCAAGGCTGAGAGCACAGCAGGAGCTGGGAATACGCCATGCTCGTGACACTGTACCCTGCTGCTGCATGTCTGCGCATACAACACTTGTGCGCCCACCTCCGATCCACAACTTCTAAATGTTTGTGACAGAACATACCTCATCAACACGCATACACACACGCCCACTGTTGCACACAGTAAGAGTGCTGGACAGATACAAAGACAGGCACAGATACATTATTCTTCAAGCGCTGAACATCTCCCAATAGCTGCATGCACACAGACACCAACACACCTGTAACCTAGCCGTCAAGTTTATCAGTGCTTGTGCTGTTTCATCCCCGCCCCTCTCCAGCATGCACAGCAGCAGGCCAACACCAACAGGCCGGGGAGTGTCGGCATCTGGACCTGACTCAACCTCAACAGACCTAGCAGCAGCAGCAGCAGCAGTGGCAGCAGCAGAAAAAGAAGATGTGACTTGGACAATGTAATACACTTTCAATGGATATAATCACTCATAATTCAACACAGCAAACACAGTATCAAATAATACATACAATGCCAATGCTATGCTCACCTGAAATAATACATACAATGCCAATGCTATGCTCACCTGATGTATGTACTCTTCTTGAATCACTTCCTCAATCAGCTCATACCTCCTCAGCGCCACACATACTAAGGAGAAACAGAAATGTGACTTGGACAGTTTTACCCACACTTGTTATCTATAGGATATATTATTTCTCAGATTTAATACAGCAGATCCACTATTAAATGTTACATACAATGACAATGCCGTGCTCACTTGACGTATATATCCTTCTGTGTCGCTGCTTCGATCAGCTTATCACTCCTCAGCGCAGCACATACCAAGTAAAAATAGAAATTCGACTTCGACAGTTTGACACACTATCAATTTCAATACATAGTTCACTCATATATTGACACATCAAACTTACTAGTAAATCATACATACAATGTCAATGCCATGCTCACCTGATGTATCCTTCTGGATCACTGCTCCACTCCTCCAACTCATCCCTTGTCAGAGCCACATACTTCAGCACCAGCGCCTCTACAACAGCAGCGGCTTGATCCTTTGACAGCAGCTGCTGCAGGGCATCTGATGCTACCTTACCTCTGGCCCTGGCAGCCTGCTCCTGCTGCTGCTGCTGCTGCACCTGGGCCAGGACGGTAGGGGGCATCATCTTGCCCATGTTGCCTTCAAGGGCAGCTAGGACTAGCCCCTCTTGATGAGACTCCACATACTCTGGCCTGCAGTCCCATTCCCAACACATGCATATTCTGATTATTATTTTCACACTGTCTAGAGAGGTGATTTTAAATGAATTTATTCATTCATATTTATCATTATTGATTTATTCAAATATTTTATTATTGATACATGCAGAACATAAAGGATTTATGATCGACAACATATCTGTCAGCATGTGAGAACATCTAACAAGAGACGGCCACCACGACTGCATACTATCTGCAAGAAGTCCTGGATTCACTCAACAGGAACAAGGAAATCCTGACACATTGCAGCTTTAGCAAATCTATTACCCCAGTACAATCAGCAGATACTGATGATGATCTTTGCAATTGAGATGATCTCTGCAATCAAATTTTTGCTGCTCCCGTTGATCTGGACGAATGTGCTCCCGGGATATATCGTACTATAAGAATGTTTTATATGGTTCATTACTAGTTAGATCTATAGATATATCTTCACTAGCTATCTGTACTAGCTAGATCCATAGTTAGATCTATAGATTCGTGCCTGTAGTATGGGCACAACAGCGCCTTGGCCAGGAACCGGACCAGCAGCACTCTCCGCTTTGGACGCATGGCCCGCAGTGTTGCCGCATCCAGTTGAAGCAGCGCAGCATCAACAAACAGCTTGAGGAAGTAAGGGACATACTCTGCAGCAGCAGCAGCAGCAGCGGCAGCAGCAGCAGCAGCAGCAGGAGCAGCAGCAACAACGGCAGCGGCAGCGGCACCAGCAGCAGGAGCAGTAGCTGGGTGAGACAATGTTTACTTCACTTTGTTGTAAGAGATAGCACCTCTTGCTTCTCTGTTTGGTCTCTCCATTATACCTCTATTCCTTTGTTTGTACTTTTGTGAAGTCATCCACTCTTCTATTTTACTTTTGTTGATTGATCCTTGAGTACTATGAGCACACTTCAGCCTGAAAACCAACCCAAACCCAGATCGAACCCGAATCCAACCCAACCCAAACCCTTGATTCTACCTGCAAATGGCAGAGGATGGCTGTCCTGGTGTGCAATGATCGCCTTGCAGATCCTCTCATGCAGCCGGCCAGCCAAATCTCGCCAGGCATCCAGCTCAGGTAGGGGCAGAGGGGCGCCTGCAGCAGCAGCAGCAGCAGCAGCAGCAGCAACAGCATAATGGCAGCAATTAAGGCCAACACCAGCAGCAGCTTGTGTCATATTTCACCATGTACGGCTGAGTAATACTTCACCAGTAATACTTCACCAGAAATATTCCCTAAATTGGGGCAACATCAGCGGCAGCTGGTGCAATACACTCTAATACACCAAGAATATTTAATAGAGAGTCCACACACCTGCCGGCACGCCAGCCATGATTTGACTTGCTGCTTGATGCAGCAGCTCCAGCAGTTGTCTGCTACCCTCAGGTAGGCCAGCCGGGTCAGGAATCAGTGGCAGCAGCTCCGTTACGCCGTTCACAGCGGCTTTGGCAAATAGGCCATGAACCTGATCAAATAGAGCCAGGCAAATTGCCGCACAAATATGTTTTTTTACAATATGCCATACATGAAGAGCCTGGGAACGAGCTTGTAGAGACCAGTTCAGCACAGGATGACGAGAAGGCTTGATACATTTTGCTGGGGGTTTTGTGAAAAAGGTGCCGATGACCTGCAGAAACCCAAAAACTGGTTCCTGAAATGGGATGAATGAAGGGACTTGATAGAAAACGGGATTTGCTGCTTGCACTGGTAGGTACTCTGACACTAAGCTGCTTAAGTTGGATTATCCACCAGCTTGCAGTGGAGCAGACCCGTTTATAACACTGGCCTTTGTTTCAGGCTGTTGTAAAAAGAAAAGATCACCTGGGCTGCTGATCTGCTGATCTAGCATAGTTGACACCACTCACTGACTTCATTCCTCCACATATAATTTTCGTTTTCTGCCAGATACACTCTCGCCATTCAAAAAGCAATCACTGGCTCACCAATAACCGCAAACAGGTAGGCCTGCACTGTTGACGCTGGTAACGCGCTTGCAGTCATACACGATGATCACAATACATTGATAGCAACAGTCCTGATGGTTGATACTTTGCAATCCAATGGCAGGACTACCACTTTGAAGGAGTAACCTCATTCAAGCAGAAACCTGCTTAGCGCCAAACCTGTCCCTAAACCCTGTCCGTCGGCAAAAACCCACCTGCCATCCTGCTGCTGCTGCTGCTGCATCACTGCCCGTACCCTGACCGCTGCTGCTGCTGGATGGATTGAGAAAGGCCGGGAGATGATCGGCTACCAGTTTGTGGAGGGGCGCTGCACATGCCTTCAGCTGCTGCCGGTACAGCTGCCGCTCTGCTGCCAGTCGGTGGCTCATGGCTGCCATACCTGACGGGTGAAAATAGAAGGGGAAAATATATTCATTTGATAATAATATTTCAGTAATATTTTTGAAATCATTCACAAGATTTAGGAATTATTCTGAAGTAGTGAAAGATGATACAGAACAAAGTGGTCAGTAGCAGTAAAGGCGGTGCTTTTCAGCCCAAGAATTCTCAACAAATCATGAATTTTCAAGATGGGATGCCGATGATAGCACAGGTAGAATTCACACTGACTCACAGACTGCCACCAATAATGGACTACTGCTGATGATCCAGGCTGCGGGCTGAAAAAAAACTCCAGGAATGCCTGTCAATGCCCGTTGCCACAACTGCTGCTGTACACTTTCTGGCCTACAATGCTATTGTGATGGACTCATTGTTTACAAGCAGGCAAACTATATGCATGCAAGCAGGTGACGCATGTAGTATAATGGATACAAAGGATACAAGAAGGCTGCATACCCAATGCTGCTGCTGCCGATCCTGGCGGTGGCTGCTGCTGTGGAGGTTCTGCCACAAACCGCTTTGTCAGGAGCCCCTTGAAGATGTGCTTCAGCGACCTCAAAGCCCTCAGCTTGAATTGAGGTGCAAATGGGCTGCTCCAATCCGCTGCTGCCAGGAGATGCTGCAGCACATCAGGCCACCTGCAGCAGCAGCAGCAGCAGCAGCAGCAATGCAGCGAAGCATTGACTGGAAGTTTACTGGTGAGATATAAATACACTATACACGCTTGTAATGTAGATGTTTGCCGCCAGCCAGAAATATTCACAAATGTATCAATGGAATTATGCAGTCCTCATTCCTGCAGAGTCTGGCTGGTTGAATGCACAGAGTGAGGCTTTCTAGCTTTTATTTACCATTCAACTCAACTCAATTCAATGTGGTATCAACAATCGATCTTGAGTTGATTCAACAGAGTCAGGTAACTTGTGTTTGTGACATACAAGATTGGAACACACCCGCTCCCCCGCCTGGACATTCAACTGGACATTCAACACATGTGCGTCACACAGCACAATACATATCGAGATATTAGGCTACACTCGAGGCTTGGCGGCTTTCATGCATATTTGTGCACACTTTTTGCATTTTTCCCCCACAAGACCATCCCACCTGCTTGGGAAGTCAAATGCACATATGTTGCTGGCCAGCAGCCCCAGCTGCAGTGCCACCCGGTCACTCGGGTCACTCAGCATCAGCTGCACCACTGCCGACCGCACTGCTGACTTCTCATCATCAGGAACACGGCTCCACTCACTAGCAGCAGCAGCAGCAATGGTAGCAGCAGCAGCAGCAGCAATGGTAGCAGCAGCAGCAGCAATGGTAGCAGCAGCAGCAGCAGCAGCAGTAATAACAAATGTTGAGCCTTATACAGCAAAGGTGTTGAAGGCCTGTAGTTGCAACAGGAGAAGGAGCAGCAGCACCACGACAGATGCTGGAAGACCAACTGGCTCTCAGGCTGTTTGCAGGTGAGCTTGCCCCCTGGCCTGAACCTAAGGTACACAATAGGGCCGCTGCTGCTAGGTTATGTGTTCAATATGGTCACGTTATTCAGTCTGGTCACCTTAACCCATAAACTGCTGCTGCTGCTGCAATTGCGGAGCCCTATCAAGCTGCTGGCTCACCGTGTGCCCAGTGTTTTCCTCCAGCTGCTGCCGACAGCGTTCTTTGCAATCACAACAGCTAAGAGGCGGGTGGGCTGCAGCAGCAGCAGCAGCGATGGCAGGTCAATAGGTTGGGGTGCAATAACACTGAGGCGAGGGTTTGTGCATCACAGCCCTGTCACTGTGAGTTCGCTCGACATCGTAAGAAAGAAACAGGAAAAGGAAAAGAAAAAAACTAAACAACAAGAAGAAGGATTAGAAAAAGAAGGAGGGAAGGAAAAGGAAACTTTGTGCTGCTGCCAGCTGTTGTTGACTTGCCACTGCAGGACAAGAACACACAGACATGAAAAACTTCCACAACTGGGGTGGCAGGAAGTTGCCTATGATCCTGCAAGCACTAGATGAATTTCGCATTTCCATTGCCTTGATATGTTTTAACACATCTGCCCAAAATGCTGCGCTGTTGTGAATAGTTTCCTCTGTTTTTGTTCTTTCTTCTTTTTCATGACCTAATTACAGCTGCCGATCCTGTTGTGCTGTTGTCACTACAGTAGCATCACAACGAAGCAAAACAAAACATTTGTGATCACCACTGCTGCCTTAAAGCAGCCGCTGACTGGACTTGTCTTGCAAAGACGTCAGAATTTGCTGCTCTGGCATGCACCTACAGAGAGAAGCAACTAGATATATACTGGCCTGTTCGGCAGCTGCAGCAAAGCAGTGTTTCTGGGGCTGACTGTGCAGTGATCTGCTGCAGTTTCGTGCTTGTGGGATGAAGAGCGCAGTCTGCAGAGTTATGACGTGGAAATTATCCCTAGATTGTCTGTTGAACCCCGCAAGCTGCTGCAATGGTTTTTCAAACGTGGGCTGTAGCTTGCCTGCTACTGCTGCATGGTGAACGTTCCAAATGAATTTATTTGAGTCACAGATACAGCTGCCAACTGCCACTGAACCTGTCATCCAGTACTTGGGATGCATATTGTGCTCAACAACAGCCAATCTGCGCCGTACTAATGGATGGATATGTTACAAAACACATCATAGTTTGATTATCAACAGTACGTGGCCTTCGTACCTCGTCTATCGCTGATTGCTGTTGCACGATCAGCATCAACGAGTGCAAGAAGCCAGGGGCTGCGTCTGATTCCCAGCCGCGTATAGCAGCCTCGGCTGGCACTCGTTCTCCTGGCATATGGGACATGGCCGCTCGAATGGTCTGCAGCACTTGCTCCACCGGAACTGGCTGCACGGGCATCGCTTGCTGCTGAGGGTCAGCCATCGTGGCTGGCGCGCGAACTCACTACGCAATGAACCAATGTTATGGGTACAAAGAGGCAATAGCAACAAGCTGAGAGGGTCGCCGTGTTCACCGTGACCTGCCCGACAGCATGGAAGTGTGGGTAAGAAACCTATGATTGCGGAATGGCATGCATACGCCGCACAGCAACATAGTATGTTTGAAAGGCCAGGTTTGACTTCTTGGCATGTGAAGGTTTGCAGGCGGTTGCAGGACACGAGAGCAACTGTCCCGGCAGATCGCTGAATAGCTCTCAGTCACACATGGAATAGTCCTGGGGTAATGCCATTACCCAGCAGTTGGCTGCCTTTTATCGCTGGAGCCGGTTTCGCACTGTTGCTTTGGACGTACTGCAGGACTTCAAATAACTCGCTTACACCCACTTACACCGGCGGTGTGCCATACAATGGAGCCCAGTTTCGAGATGTTGTCAGTTTGTTTGATCGGACCTGCTGATTTGCGGCCAAGGTGCCCACGGGCAGCCCAAAGGTCTTGTGCTGAAGTCGAGAGTGTTCCACCACTGCTACAGCTGTATCCTTGGCACGTGAGTTTCCTGAGTCCCCTCGCTGGACCTCTGCCTCAGAACATTGACACTGTGACAACAAGCAGCTGCCGCGGTCTGAGAGCTTGTTCACATTAGACAGCAGCACAGATTGGCCCTGCCACTCACAGTGAGGCCACATGCCAGGTTGATCAGAGACAGAGCCACTAGTAGTCAAACATGAAGTAAAACTCCAGCAGCAGTAGCAGCAGACCACCATGGCAGTTGAAGTTGATCCCATGCACCATTTCGCCGTATATTACATATGGTTGGTCTGGAAAGATGACACCTGCATGCGCACCTATGGCTTGGTATCAACAATTGCATCTCTCACTTCTCTCTGAAAACACCTTACAACTGCTCTGTCGAATCAAAGAGCATGGTGCTGCACCACATGTCTGTCCAAGTACACAGAAGCTATAGTGCCACAGCTGTTGTGAAAATAACCAAGTCTATATTTGCTTGGAGCAGAGACTGCTTTGAAACATCACTGAGTAATGCTGCTGGCAGCTGCGGCAGCAGCAGCAGCACTGCTGCATTGTCATGATGTATCTTGCTACATAAAGCCACAGCATGCGGCAACAGCACTTCGGTTGCAAGCAGCAGCAGCAGCAGCAGCAGCAGATACTCTGTGGCAGCAGCAACAAAGCAGCGATGAGAGAATGGATGGCAGCATGAAGGGAAAGAGGAGCAGCAGCAGCAGCAGCAGTAACTGTTACAACGATTGTGCTGCATGCTGGCAATGGCTAACAGGCTACCATTTTGCAAGTGCCTGAGCTTGGATGCAGTATGGGCAGAATCAAATCCAAAAGGTGCTGCTGGAGATGGGTTATGACAAGCTGTCCCAAAGCTACTAGCCTTGTGCTCAGCACAGGCTGTCCTGCAATAGCATGACTAGTAGTTCAACTACAGCAAGTTGCTATTGCAGACAGCCTGTACTGACGCAGTGATGCCACAGCTGCCAATGCCCAGCAGTGTCAGTGAGTCAGAAGGGACCACTCCACTGGAGGCCAACCCGACACTGTAATACCGTCTGAACAAGCTGCATGCCCCTTGTCCTGATACTGTAAGGCTTGCATTGTTGCCACAATCTTGCACTTGCCAAGCAGTGCTTGAGCCTGGCAGTAACAGGAAAAGGGGCATGCATATGCAGCAGCTACCCTGCGGCAGGGTCGATCTGAATTAATAGCTTCAACCTGGCAGGATGCTACCTGTTGCATTGCAGATAATGCATACTGCTGGCCCTTCCAAAGGCCACCACCGTGCAGTGACTGCCAGTGGCACTGTGCACAGCGGGTTCTTGTTCCCCCATGTTTGACTGGCACTGTGCGCCCTAATTGAATGTTGTCACTAGTAGGCTACTAGTAGTAATAATAATGATCATGAGCCCGATAGTGACTTTGCAGCTGATCATGTTGATCAGTACATTTCACGCATGTCAGTGCATTTGCCATTGCATCTCAACTTGTTGCATGGCTCAATTCCTTTTACATTTCAGCAGCCACAGCAATCTGTATACATGAACTACTAAATGCGGTGCTGCTCAACAGGTTGTCAACCAATCTGTTTAGATGGACAGGATTATGTCTAATCCAAAGTACATGTCACCGTACTAAGTGATCATCCATAGTTGCTTCAGTGACCTTGCCTGATCGGCTGATGCCATGCACAAGCCGCGTAAAGTACAACTCAGTCACACTGCATTGGGGCTGTTTTACATATAGCAGTGCATTCAGCGCTCAAAGCTGTGCGGTTGCCAGTTTCATTGACGCCATCATAGTGGCCATGCGAATTTCACGCAGTACATCGTGCACTAGGGGCAACGGTTATTGGTCTCCGAGTGATTCAAAGTGCAGCGTTGGCTCAGTAAAGTTATCAGTAGTCAGTTTATAAATGTAAGAAGGCGTCAGAAAGCCATTTGCAACTTTCTGTGATCCGCAGTGTCAAGTCACGGAATTTTTGTCTATGCAGTTACGGACAAATGGCCGCTCGTACGCAGCAATGCTTTGCCAGTATAGCGATGATCCTCAGAATGTATTCAAATGCCGTGCGAATCACGTGTGCTGAACGAAGTGCTAAAGTTATAGTTTTCTTTGACGTCACCAGCTGCGTAACCAGCTGGTCGGGCCAGCCATATAATGGTTCGCATACAGTCAGGCCATACAGCACCCTATCATATATTTGTGCCCGATTTGAAGTCAGTAGTCAAGCACGTCGTGTGTGACTGGTGAGTTGCAACGTTGACCGAACGTCCAGGAAATCACGCAAGCAGCCTAAATAAACAAAATGAACCGCTTACAGTGGATACAAATTTTTTGATGCCATGTATCATTCGAATTTACGTAGAGTTTGGTTCTCCATCGCATTCCTGTGTAACCGTCGAGGCATTTATATATACCAACTGTCGTAAGGTTGGCTTATCTGCCACAAAATAAACGCTGAAACCTTCATTTGCTGTTCTTACGTAGATCAAAGCGCGCAATTATGTCACGGATAAGCGCTATGACAAGCTGGTGGCTGCTGGCGTTGGTAGCACTTTCGTGCTGCACCAGCATCTGCAGGGGCACCCTAGGTAGGTGCCTGCACTTGAGCACAAGCAGGAACATTGTTCACAACTGTCATCATCTTTTGTAAGGCCAACTGGTGGGGCAGTGCTGCGCTGTTGCCAGCTGTTACCCCAGCACCATGTCAACAACGTGGTTCACCCAGCCATTGCTTGTTCAGTTACTGACCATAACCACCCGCTGACAACTTGGTGTGTCACTGATCAGCATGCAGCAACAGTATGCTTAATGAGGAGTAACACCTCCTATTGCAATGGTGGCCGGCCCACTTGCACGGTGGTAGCAGCTGCTGCTACTTCAAGCTGCCTTGTTGAAGTTGTGTGCTACACTATACATGATGTACATCTGTTGCCCCTGCACCCTGCCAAATGCACTATCTGCCGTCATGAACCTCTGCTACCAGATAGCCTTTCCTTAACCATAGATCAATCATACTATGTGTAGTAAATTCGTGGTATCAGCTACTCAAGCAGCTAGGCAATGTGCGCACACGGGTTCTAGCATGCGATTGGCAGCTGGTCAGCTGTCATGACTTGCTGTGATCATGAAATGCTGGTCACGCAACAGGCGCCCAGCATGCATGCCACAATTGCCAGACAAAAGGTGTATTAACACATGCTGCTGCTGTTGTTTCTTTGTACCACAGCTCCAAAACAACCTCCCACCGCCCCAGCCCTCCCATCGCCAACAACCAACACCCCAACCCTTAGACTCTTCAGCCCCTCACCTTCACCAGTTTTGACAGTCTCACCTACCCCTGTCAGCAACCCCTGCTCCCACCCAGGCAGGCGTCATCGTCGTCATAGGCACTTGCCTTGCCCTCTTCCCTCACCACTCCCTCTCCCTTCACCACTCCCCCCCATCAACTCCAGCCCAGGCCCAGCTCCTCTTCCATTCCCGGCAGGCACAGTCATCGTGTGGCTGCAGGGGTCCTACATCCAGGTCAGAGCCAACTCTCTTGCAGTCATTGCTTTCAGAGTTGTCATCAACAATGTGGCGGTCTGTGCCGCCTTCCCTGTTGTGGACCGCATTGAGATCTCTGGCACCCCGGTTGCTGGCCCTATCAATGCCCCACTGGATGCCAGGTCATCCCCCAACAGCTTTGCCCTTGGCCCCAACCCAGTGGCCTACACTGAGACATGCAACCCAGCAACTACCATCACACAGTACGTGTTCTACACATTCACACGCCCCCTCCCAGCTGCTACTGCTGCTGGGGACAGTGCTGCACAGCCTGCTAACTTTGGCCCTGGTTTCCCTGGTTACCCTGGCCCTGGCGGCTACCCTGGTCACGGCGGCAAAGGTTTCCCTGGTTTCCCTGGCCATGGTGGGCTCCCTGGTTACCCCGGCTATGGTGGTTTCCCTCACTACCCTGGCCCCGGCCAAGTCATCAACTATGAGGCAACAGTGTACCTGAAGGACGGATCAACACACGTTGTGATCCTGCAGTACATTGGGGCTTAAGGCAAAAAGTGCTTGATGAAATCATGGTGTTTACATGCCTGACCTTGCAGCATGAAGAATGCATGAATTCGAACCACAAATGGTGAACGCACACTTGGCAAGGTTTCCTGTACAGTTGACAAATGCTGTATCGTATCCTACAGCTGCTTACTAGTATTTTTGCTACCCCAGCCTGCAATTGCTGACCCGCTGCTGGTGTGTGTTTTGTTGGAGTTCCAAGCGTGAAGGGTTTTGACTTTGATGAAACTTGTTATGCATAGATATTACAAAGGCAAAGAGAAATGTTGTATGCATATTCAGTGTGCATTGGATGCAATTGTATAGTTTGCCTGTGATTTCACTATGGATAATAATTATCTATGCCATTGAAATGCGGCATTTGATCATCAGTTGAAACCAGCCTGGGGTGGAATGTATTGTATTGTTGAGCACCAGAAGTTCCGAACTGAGTGAGTCACCATTCAAACTACAAGAAGGAGCACTGACATGATCTGCAGTTTCAAGGCTGCACCGTTCACCTGGATGCTTGTGATGCATGATGCCCTTGTTGTTGCACACAGAATTGCATGATGGATCATGCTTTGCTGATAAAGTGCATGGCTTGCATTTATGCTGGATTATTCTTGCCAGCATTCCTACCATGGATACTGCCGTTATCAATTTAATTTGCTCAAGGCTTGTGATCATCATTGATGAGTGGATACCGCCTGCTGTGTAGACCTGCCCCGCAATCGCTCTGCCTTCTTTGCCTTTCTTACACTGAATGGTGCGTTGCTTGCTCCTCCTCAGAAAGCTGCAAGCACTCAGCTTTCAAACAAGATGTGCATCACAGCTTGAACCTGGCATGCGCACTGTTGACTTTCTGCTGTACTCATTTCTGATTAATTGTTTCCTACCAAGACTAGAGTGACCCACTTGACGACTATTGAGGTAGCACTGCAGTCAGTGATAGCTGTTATGTCGGTACACGACACCTTGACCAGATATCATACCTAGTATGGCATCATCTGATTGTGCAGTCTACAGCTTAAGGCTTGAGCTACACCTGGCCCAATAGGCTATTTGATATCTGTGACCATGTGTACATGATCTGCCGAGCATGGGAAAATCTCTACATCCCACTACAGCAATTGTAGAGCTTATGCATGAGTGTTGAGTAAGCATGTTTATACATGAAGGATCAATGATTACATGATCAGCATGTTTATACATGAAGGATCAATGATTACATGATCAGCTTGGATGATTGAATTAGGCCTCATGCCTCAGTTGCTGCCAGCAGTGCCATTTAGCATCAGGCTATCATATATCATGTGTCATATACTATATGTGACATGCGTTTGTAAATAGATATGTGGCCATATCTGTATACAGATATGTGGCCCACATATAATTATGGATACAAAGTATATGTGTGTTAAACAGTGACATATGTAACATATACGTGGCAGATCAAGGTGGTGGCAACTGGGCCAGTGTCAATGTTCAATATCAGTGAGCCGGTGTGGTCACTGGGGGGCAACTGGTGACCAACTGCACAGCGTGGCAGTCAATGAGCACAATGATGCTCAGGCAAAATCAAGTGAAGTTGTTCATTGATAATGTGACAAAACTTTTACTACTGTCTGCCAGTGCAAAACAACCTAACAATGAGGCCTAGCAGCTGCTCCGCACTTTGCTGCTGCTTTGGCAAGCACCACGACATGGCACAGAGATAATGCAAAAGTTGCTGTGCACTTCAAGTACAAGAAGTTCTTGTACTACTTAGTAAGCTGTCACCACAGCTGTCAACACCACGAAATATTCCTACATTAATGTCTTGCCCATGAGCAATACTGCCAGTATCTCTGAGTCAGAGATCAAGCCACTGGCAACCAAACACGGTCAGCCTGGCTGGAAAATTGATTGGCAGCCGCAACTACAGAAGCTGAGCTCATCTTGTGCTGAATGAGGTTCATACAACTGACATTGCGCCCATGCCGCATGCGGCATCATGTAACGTGTTTTCAGACAGCAAAACAAAGTAAAGTCGATCTCCATAACATGCTGGAAAGTCGCTAGCTTGAAGCACTTCCTCCATGAAGCTGAGTTCAGCTCTCCCGCCAAAAATGTGCATCTACGGTAGATGCCCTGTAGTATATATGCCGTATGATGGTATGTCTGGAGAAACAAATCAAACTGCTTGCCATGGCATGCGGTGTACCTGCAGCTAGGTGCTACCTCGCTGTAAGTTGCGCCAACTTGATGAACATTGTTATGTCACAGAACAGAAGTTGAACTTGACTGAGTCAGACTCTAAGTCCAACCTTGGACAAGCCTTGAAGGCTCAGCGCCGCTTGGAGGATGGCAGCAATGACTAGCGCAGCTTACTGCCACTACAGTAAAAGAAATTGAGCCATGCAACAAGTTGAGATGCAATGGCAAATGCACTGCGCAGCTTAGTGCCACTACAGTGTAGAGGTCCACAGGCGAGACCAAGGCAAGGGTGACATGTTGCTAGTTGTTTATGCATGTTTCAGAACTGACCACCTGGCACTGCATGCGCCACTCGGAGGATGCACAATACCTGGACAGCCTGCTGGCAACAGGAAGCGCTCGGGCAACCTCAAGTGAGGTTTAATTGTATTCGTGAGTCTGAAAACCCCTAACCGTCTGAGTTGAAGTGCCAGCAGCAGTGCGTCAGACGTCGGTCGGAGTCCTCTGCGGACCGCTGTGATCACATATATGTAAAAGAGATTGAGCCATGCAGCAAGTTGAGATGGTATCATACCATACATACCATACCATATCACACAACCTGGCCCCAGAGGGGCGCCCCGGAGGAGCCAACATAGTCGCTCATGGGGGCACCATACCAGATATTGGCTGCAAATGCGGTGACATATGTGTCACATATGTGTCACATGACATATGTGTCACATGTCATATGTGTCACATGCATGACATCTCAGGCTGGCAGCCCGCAGCTGTCATGCAGTCGTTGAACTTCATCTTGCAGCCTGCAACAACTGTAACTCCAGGAGTCACTCAGTCTTCAGCTACTTCAAGCAGACCCTTCTTGCTGACACTGTCAACCTGGCATGATGCGTCACACCCAGGCTGGGGCCACCCTGATACTGCAATGAGCATCGCAGCATACTGGCAGCAACAACAGCCGCTGCCAGTGCTGCTGTCACATTGACTCAGTTGAGGTCATTCATGGTACGCTTTACCTAGGCCCTTACTAAGACGGTCTAAAGACGCCTAACAGTGACTGTCAGGTGGTTTCCGAGACAGCAGTGCTGCCCCTGCATGGATGGTATCCAGGGCCATGGTTATGGCGGCCATGACGTGGAGCAACTGCAGTGTGGGGTGAATGATTGCCAATGCCATTGGCACTGATGCCATCAGTACTGAGTCACTTAATCATACAGTGCTGTGGCAGCAATCATTGCTATGATTCTTTTGTCAGCAGCAGCTGTCAGCAGTGCTGCTGCTGACAGCTGATACTCTGGTGGCAGCCAAAACAGCACTGCTGGCAGAAATAAGCCTTACACTGAGCGTAAGTTGCATGGCAGGATGAAACAAGCGTTTCCAGAACCACTGGAAGCGGCTGTGAAAGGCTTGTCACTGCTGTAGCATTTCAATTTGCTGCATGGCTCTACTGCTGTTATTGAGTGCAGCCCGGCAGCGGCGCTGCAGCAGTGTCCGTGTTGACTTCCACAATCAATGTAAATGCCGGGTACTGCTTGCTGGCTACAGCTTATTAAGCAGGTTGAAGACCGTCTTCCAGTGAGTTAGTGCTGGTGAGGCTGCAGCTGGCGTCTGAACTTTGAACTTCTTGCGGCACTATTGTCATCATGATCATGACAACTCAGCATGCCTTGATGATGCATGCCCAAAATTTGGTACAGCATTATATTCAGCGCATACAGCTGTGCGATTGTCAGCTTCATTGACACCATCATGGTCGCCACGAATTTCATGCACTTCATCGTGCACTAGAGGCAACGGTCACTGGTCCCTGGTACACATTGCAGCGTTGGCTAAGCAGAGATAGTAGATGTCAGTAGAAAACGATAAAAGGCAGAAACCCATGCGACCCTCTGTGGCCGGGAGTGCCATCCAACGGATTTCGTGTCTTGGCAGTTACGGACACCTGCAGGCCCGCTCGTACGCAGCAGATGTCTGGAATTTATGGGCAAATTCCGTTGAATTTGATCAGGGGCCATGCACAGCACCTATCCTGAACGAAGTGCCTGCGATTCACAAGAATGTTTTGACGTCACCAGCTGGTGGAACCTGACAGATTCCACGTTTACGGGTAACCAGCTGATCATGCCAAACTTATAGTCGTTTACATGCAGCCAGATCACCCTACCTACATTCTTGTGCATGACCTGAAGTCAGAAGTCGAGCACGTCGTGTGTGTGTCTGGTGAGTTGCAGGGTGGAAGCGAACGCCCAACAGATCATGCAAGCATCATGAGCAACTTGAAAAATGCAACTGTATGCTCCGGATGCAGATGTCATGTAGCGTATTCCAATGTCGAGCACTGATGCCTCCATCGCATTTTATATAAACGTCACCCGGTCCTGAGCTGATCTCCACGCTAAGGTTTTTTGCTGTTATACGTAGGTCGATCACACGAACATGCCACAGACAAGCGCTATGACAAGCTGGTGGCTTTTGGCCTTGGTAGCACTTTCGTGCTGCACAAGCATGGGCCAAGGTAGGCGCCTGCGGGATGATGCTTCATGGAAAATACATGTTAACAAGCAACAAAACACTATTGTTCAAACCTGTTCACAGCATCGTTCACGACATTTATCAGCGACCAGCTTATAGAGCAGTTGTGCAGTAGTGCGCAGCCAACTAATGCTTATGTACTCACTTCTCGCCATCACCAGTGCGCAATCAGGTGCTGTCATCTACAACCATGCCGCAGCAGAATGCACTTGTTGTGCATATAGCACTCCATTGAACAATATAGAACAGCCAAAGTTCAGCAGCATTGGCTGCACTGCCATCTTGCTATAGAATGTGTTGTGTGTGCTACACTTGTTGACTCTGTACCCTGCCAAATGCACTCACCGTCAACAAGTGGTACCAGTCAGCCTGTCATGGGCTGTAGAATCAGTAACGTATGCATCATATCAGCTGTTCAGCAGCTTACAACAGCATTCTTTAGCAGCTGACTTGCTTTCAACATAAGCTGCTAATCACGCATGGAGTCCAGCAGTGTCTAGTACGCTTGCCAGGCTTACTATACAATAGGTACATCATCATATGCCACTGTTGTTGCTCCTCTGCACTGCAGGCCAACCCCCGTCCCCGGCCCCAGCCAGCCCCTCCCCAACCCCAACAGCAAGCCCATCTCCCGCGCCAACAGCTAGCCCATCTCCCGCACCAACAGCTAGCCCATCACCTGCACCAGCAGCTAGCCCATCTCCTGCACCAGCAGCTAGCCCCTCACCTGCACCAGCAGCTAGCCCATCTCCTGCACCAGCAGCTAGCCCATCACCTGCACCAGCAGCTAGCCCCTCACCTGCACCAGCAGCTAGCCCATCTCCTGCACCAGCAGCTAGCCCATCTCCTGCACCAGTCAACAGCTCATCACCAGCACCAGTCAACAGCCCATCACCAGCACCAATCCTGGCTCCCACACCATCCCCTACCCCCGCCCCTACCCCTACCCCTACCCCTCGCCCACCTCACCACCCACCCCATCACCACGGTAGGTCACCCCACCCCCCTAAGAAACATCATCACAAGCACTCACCCCAACCTGCCGTCTCTCCCGTCCCCACTACCAACCCCAGCCCAAGTCCAACTGGTGTTCCGTTCCCGGCAGGCACAGTCATCGTGTGGCTGCAGGGATCCTTCATCCAGGTCAGAGCCAATTCTCTCGCAGTCATTGCTTTCAGAGTCATCATCAACAGTGTGCCGGTCTGCGCACTCTTCCCTGTTGTGGACCGCATTGAGATCTCTGGCACCCCGGTTGCTGGTCCTATCAATGTCCCACTCAACGCCCAGCCTTCACCTGCGGGTTTCGGCCTCGGCCCCAACCCAGTGGCCTACACTGAGACATGCAACCCAGCAACTACCATCACACAGTACGTGTTCTACACATTCACACGCCCCCTCCCAGCTGCTACTGCTGCTGCGGACAGTGCTGCAAAACCTGCTGACTTTGGCCCTGGTTTCCCTGGTTATTCTGGCCCTGGCGGCTACCCTGGTTTCCCTGGTCACGGCGGCAAAGGTTTCCCTGGCTATCCCGGCCATGGTGGTTTCCCTCACTACCCTGGCCCCGGCCAAGTCATCAACTATGAGGCAACAGTGTACCTGAAGGACGGATCAACCCACGTTGTGATCCTGCAGTACATTGGGGCTTAAGGCAAAAGTTGCTTGATGACATCATGGTGTTTACATGCCATGAATTGCCAATGTCAAGAATGCATTTACCAAAGGATGTAAATGCACATGATCACATGTTCCACTTGACCAATACTGCTACAACAGCCTGCAGCTGATAGTTCAATTTGAATTAATTTGTGTATCTCGATGGCAAGGATCTCCAAGCATGTAGGGTGTTATGTGGGCAAAGTTTGTCGCCCACAAGCTGGGAGAGTGCTGAGAAGTGTGTTGGTATCCATGCCAAGTCTGCAATCTCTGCGACTGGTTGATTTGCCTTGGTATTTATGGTCATCTATACATTGAATTATCGAGTTGGAATGGTTCGTACTTGATTGTTGAGCGCCAGCAGCTCCCCAGAAATTTGACAGGTGCAATGAGAAGGTCATGCAGCGTTGAGGTTACGCCACTCATCTGGATGTGTATTGATGCGTGATGCCCTGCTTGGTGCACTGCTGCACACATAACTGTATGGTAGACTTTGCTATGGCAATGACCGCATCCCTTGCATAATTGCTGCATTGCTGTCGCCAGCAGTGCTGCCATACATGACGCTGATGCCGCCAATGACAGCACATTACTTCAGCAGTTGCCCTTGCATGCTAACAGGTAGCTCAACATGCAGGTGTTGATCTGCTAGCATGGTGCATTGATGGTGCCTTTCTGATCATCCTTGGTGAGTTGATACCACCTGCTGTCCAGCCCTGCCTTGCTATTGCTCTGCCTTCTTTGCCTTTTCTTACACTGATATGGTGTGTTGCTTGTTCTTGTTGGAACGGCTGCAAGCACTGAGCTTCTTTGTACAGCCACCTGGCTCCATAATCATGATGTTGACTTCCTGCTGGTCTCATTTCTGAAATATTCTGCTAAGACCCAGAGTGGGTAGCCGCTGAGGTGGCGCTGCTGTCAGTGACAGCAGTTATGCTGATGCATTACACATTCAACAGGCATGCATGATCTGGTCATGCAGTCTGCAATCCAAGGTTACTGCACTTCTTTGATTGTATATGGCCACTTGCATGGGAGCTGCTGAATGTGGCAGATATTTCTGCACGCCGCTACAGTGATTGCAGAGCTCGTGATCATCTTTGAATCGGTTTGTTCCTGGAACAGGGCCTGTTGGAATGGACAATGATATTTGTGGGGCATGACCAAAATACGTCCAGAGTTTGAATAAGCAGTAATGCATATTCCTGATGATAATTCACCTTGAGCCAGCATTTCTGGCACACAGGCATTGGATTGTGACCAACTGGCAAGGTGATATGGCTGTCATGCGGCTTCATGTTCACTAGGCTGTTGTCAGCAACCTTGTGCTTATTTGATGGCTTTATTAATGCATCAAATTCAGGAATCATTTACATCTTCTTCAGGGTTCTATGTCCTTTGGACAGTTGCCGCTGACTCTGCTGCATTGAGTGCCCTGTTCACCAGGCCATTTGGAATACTGTGGTGTTGACCTTTCAAGCTGCCTTACAGCATGATGTGAAGCTTTGACAGTGTTGATGTACATTGATTGCACTTCTTGCCAATTGCCAGGTTACATGTTTAAAGACAGCACTGCTGAGTATGATATCGATGGTGTGTAACCTACTAGTACTGGCCTACACAACCGTTGTCTGACATAACAAGACGATTTGCAGTATGTGCTGCAGTAGCCTACTGCAGTACGTACTGCAAATTGTAGTAAGGTACTACTGAGACAAGTCAACACTGCAAAACAGTTACTGCTTTTGCACTAGAAGTACTTCCAGTGAGTATCAGGCCGCATATGCCTCTTACTGCAAAAATACCGGACAGATTTCTAGTACCATAGCCATAATAGCTTATAAGCGTCTACCCGCTGGCCCGGGCAGGCTGGCTTTTGCCAATGGAGGCAGCTGGTACTGCAGCTGAGCTGCTGTCCCGTCATCTAGCCCCACGATCTACAAAACTTCAATTTTTGGCGTGACATACTTGAGCTATACCTTTCAATGCTGCTTGTCAGTGCATAGACTAGCATCATGAAGTGCTTGCATGCCATGAACTGTACACACTGCTGCATGGCTATATTTCTTTCACACTGTAAACACTGCTGTAAACATGTTTACTACTCTACAAGTTACCTCAAGGGTTTTCACCCGTAAGGAGCCAACTGATGGCTCATGGGGGCACACCAAAAAGAAACAGAAACCAGATTCAATCCGGTTGAATATCTGTTTAGGTGCATTCTCTGAGACGTCTTGAGACTGTAGTCACTATTCCCTGAATATGTGAGTCACGCACTTGGCGTACACCACAGCGTCGGTGTGCCTCGTGCAAGTACCAACGAAATGCACGGTGACTCACGACTGCTTCAACGTCGCTGTCGAGTCTATGCCACGTGATCGGCCTGTTCAGTCGCACCTGGCTGTTGATTTTGAGTACCCTTATACAGCGCCGATCGCGGGGTTCCACAACATATTTTGCTGAGTGTCAGCTCGTCAATGGTCAGCCGGTGATACCACCCCCCAGTACGTGATAGGACCTCTCTTTCACAGCTTTTCAAAGCACCTCTTTTCTGATCCAGTGCATGCGCATTAACCCAAAAGGTAGTTTACAGATACCCATTTTTGTATCACCGAACTATCAATTGACTCTGATGACCGGCACCGTACGGTTGCTAGTGACACCAGCAGTGGCGTGCATGCCGAATTTCTGTCCCTTTTAAATGTATGCTGAAAAACCGCTGTTGAACGTGTGGCTTCTTCCTTCGACCAGTTGTCTCACAGCAGTCTCGCAACTGTAAGCAGGTGCGGCACACCTATGATGCTTCAACGATAGCCTGTTTTCTGTGCTTTTCTGTTAGTCTCACCCTTGTAATGTTTGCGTTGCTTGTTTCTGTAGGTTTTGGGGCATCGGCAGCATGACCGTCCGTCCTGCGCTTGCAGGATTGGCACTCGCACTCTTTGCAGCAGGTGCGCGATCAGCTGCAGTAAGCGGGCTGAAACCACATCAAATGCGGCGCAGGAGATATTGCAATAGCATGCGCTGGCCCATGCAGGCGGGCCTGCCTGATGGAGCTGAGCTGCTGCAGGATGCTGTTGGCCAGCAATTGCCAACTGTCACGAGCTCTCCTTGCAGTAGGACAGCTGCAACGCTTGACAGTAGAAAACGTTTGATCACTTACCACTGTACTGGTTTATCGTTACCCTGTCTGGTTGGTCCTTGGCAGGGGTACTGTCGGCGCCAGTGCCGAAAAATCCCCCAAACCCATTTCAAGCAGCTATGGCTAAAAACATCTATCAGACGCCCAATTACTACATCGGGGCTTACCACTACATACAATGTGAGTACACGTACACCAACCTTGGCAGCAGCAGCAGCAGCAGCAGCAACAGCGGCATTGGAGCAGAAGAGCCGTAGAACAGCCCAGTAAGTGCTCTGGCAATGCCAACCACCACAGCAGCAGAAAAAATCCGCACCATCAGCAACAGAAGGGGCAGCAGCAGCAGCTGAAGGACAGCAACTGATCAGCAGCCGCAGCAGCCGCAGCAACCACATTAATTTATGGCCAGCCTTGCGGCGGCAGGCTGGGAGCTGGCACAACAACAGCAGTGACATGGCCGCAATTGACTGCCAGGTCATTAACTGCCTCAGCAGCAGCAGCAGCAACAGCAGGTGTGCAGTGTTTGTGAGATGTTCAGGATATCTCAGTGAAGTGTGAAGTGCACTTTTGCCTTGATCTGATGTGGGAGATTCTCCCCTGCTGTGCCTCAACAAAGGGCACTGCATCATTCAAGCAGGTCAGTTGAGACAGGCAGCAGCAACAGCAGCTTCTAGATGCTAATTTGAATGAATGGATGGATGAATTCTATCCTGCAATTGTTGCTGCTGCTTGCCCTGTTGCTGCTGCTTGCATTCAGGTTATGGCAATTCCCTGGTGGTGCCCCAAAACACAAAGCAAGTAGCCCAAGCTGTCGGTTATTGGTACAATAAGACCAAGTCAGGGCAGCCTGTTACTATGCGCATGTCTCGGCCGCGCTTCCACACCAGTTCACACTTTGTCTGTCCAAATCCGCCAGTGAGCGGACAGATACCAAGGGATGTGAAGGCCCCAGTGTCTGTTGGTATTCTGCAGCAGAAATTGAACAAGGTCCTTGCCGTGGTAAGAGATCGCTTGTTTACGATTATTTATCCAGTTTCATTATCTGATGTTATGCCATGCCGCACCCTTGCAAATGATCAAAGCATGGCGGTCCTGTCTATACTGTTGCATGCTGTCTTCAAGACAACAGGTTGCTGTTCTGATAAATCCACCTGATTAAATAAATACTTTAAAAAAAACAAAGAAATTCTTCACCAATGACGTGCTTTGCCATTGTCTGCTTTCTTATCCGAATCACTGCAGGACAAAAAGAAGTACACAATGCGTGTTGGTGCTGGCATGAGGTACACTGAACTGCTCAAACAGGCCACTAAGGCGGGCATGAGTGTGCAGGTACAGTGCATGTACACTTGTTACATATTTTATCCAAATAAAAAGTATTGTTATGTCATCATACATCATTCATATGATACTCTATCCCAGAACATGTTTTCCGCTTTACATTGCCATGTTCCGCTGTCATGTCTGATTCTGCGTACCAGTGAGTGCAGTCTATGAGGTGGCACTTCCACTACCAGAGTCTGCAAAACACACTGTCTAGATGGAAAGCGGCAACAGTATCCAAGGATTCGCCATGAGCGACTCTGTTGGCTTCTTTGGGGTGCCCCTCATTGGCCAACTTGTGCGGTATGGCAAGCAAGTGTAGCACCCCTAAAAATCTGCTTTCAGAAGCTGGTAGTTGGTGGTAGGTCAAGTAGCAGCCAGTACCAGTCAAAAGGATCACGTACTGCTGGCCCTGTTGCTGCAGATTGGCACACCAACTGCATATGCTGGCTTGACCCTGGCTGGTGTGTTGGCCACCAGCGCACATGGGACTGGGGACAGGACAACCAGCTCCCTGTGGGATACGCTGATTGAAATAACCTGGGTGGATGGCACGGGCAAGGTGAGAAGTTATACTGTATCAAAGTATGATATACTAAAAGTATGTACCAACAAAGTAAGTTCAAATAATATAGATGACATTATCTGCCAACTGAACTTCAAAATCTGCCTGTCGTGTGGTCTGGGTACTTTCTGCCAGTGTTGACAGAAGGCATACTGACCATTCAAGCCAATATGTGGGCCCATCGACATAACCGCCGCAGTAGTCCTCATCTGCAAACTGACCGCTGTTCATTTGCTGCACAGGTGCACGTTTCAAAACCCTCTGATCCTGAGTTTCATGGTATGGTTGGTGGTTTAGGGGTGTTTGGCGTCATGACAGAATTTCTCATGCAGATGACGCCACCAAAAGCAGTTCAGCTCATCACTGTCAAAAAGAGTGACAAGGATATGTTCAAAACTATCAACGAACTGCTCAAGGTGAGCTGCTGATTGCAATGGTTGCTTTCAGGGTTTAGTAGCGTCATTGTTGGCATTCTAATTGTCTTGTAACAACCTACTTCTACACTGAAAACATGACGCAATGTTTGTTGAAAGTGTTAACGACCTATGTTCAACATACCACTCCTGAATATAAGCATCTTCACTGATAGAATTAATGACAATAGTTCCTACTACAATCACCTGCTAGGTCGTAGATTACATATTACTGCCCAGAATCCACCACTAACCTCCCTGGATATAATGGTGATTTTGTGCAGATCACTCCACATATACTTATTTTCTGGCGACCTGACGTCGGCAGCTTCACTGCCTATATGACCAAGCCAGCCCCACCAGGAGCCAAAGTGGCAAAAAATGTCTCCATGACTCTGCTGCCTGATGTGAGAGGCCAACAGAAGGCGGCCCAGGGGTTGAGGATCTTGAGCCAGCACCTGAATGATGATTCTGAGGCGCTGCAGTTCTTGTGCCCTATCCAGGTGACTTCCTGCATGGTTAGAAAGGGTGCTTTATTGCTCAACTTATCCATTTGTTTACTGATTCTTGCTTCTCTGCCCTCTGTGCATAAGTACTATTTATCTGGTCGTTATGTTGGACTCGAGGGTGGATACGTGCCCATATTCCTTGTGAGGTAGGGAATATGTTCTTTGCTATATCTTGCTACCAATATAGCAAGATATAGCAAAGAACATAGTGAAATATTCATGGGTAGTTTCCCCTTTATTTGGGCGAATATGGCTATTATAACGGGATAAGTACTGAAAGTAAGTAAAAGCAGTCTTGCTTTTTCTGAAGCAGCAAGACTGCTTAGGTCATCCATGTGGCGTTTTAGGGATTGTGTGCTTCATCGATGCAGCTCTCTTACTGCTGGCACCTGTCTTCTTCTTTGGATCTGTCAGCAGCAAGTGATGGTGTTGCTGTGTTGATCAGCAGGAGCCTGCAGTATGTAAAATATGCCCCATTAAAAATAGTATGAACTATGGATCATAAATAGTAAAACTATGGAACATAAATAGTATAGTATGAGTATGTTCTATGTCATTGACAATGGCTTGCCTGGCTTTTCCCTTGCTCTCACACAGACCAAGGCTTCCCTGTCGGCCTACTGGGGATCCGTCAATGGCAAGGGAGTGATGAATGTCACAGGACCCGCCAATGACCTCATGGCCAGTGAATGTGACGAGCACTGCAAGTAAGATTCTGTTAGAATCTTTCTCTGTAAGATTCCAATATCATCCTCTGAAACTGGGGTTGTTATCAACCATAATAATATCTACTTGTGATAACCTCTCAACAAAAGTCTAGGGAAGTCTGAAAACTCTGGAACCTGCCCAGGTGATAAGTTACCAGCACCAGGCGGTCATGAGAGGGCAGCAGCTGCCTGGTGCATTTTTCTCCTGAAAACGATGGCAATAAGTGCACCTTTACGTATTGCACTATGTTTGCTAATTCATCAACACATCTTGGGCTGCTTTGGTCCGTCCATTTGTACTGCTCTTGCTGCAAGATCTGTTCATGTCACTTACTGGCTGCCCTGTGATGCATAGTAGCAATGCAGCATGACAAGCACATTCGCATGTCTCTGAACAGTCACAGGTTGTGTGGCAAGACAAATTGAAATAAAAGAAATCACTGACAGCATGAGTTCAGCAGGTATGCAGATGCAGATGCAGATGGTGGCACAAATGGGCAGGGACTGGGGGGCCATGCTGTCAATGAGCACACTAATTCCCTGCTGCTGCTGCTGCTGCTGCTGTAGCTGGAATGACAATGTCGTCTTCTTTGGAACGGCTCAGGATGTTGAGTTGACAGCTGAGTTTGATCAGTTGGAGGAGTGGATCTCAGATGTGAAGAAGATATTCAACATGGACCTCTTTGAAAGTGGCAAAACTAAGTACGTCTATGGTTCAATTGTAATTGTTCTGTGCCTCCTTGTTATGTGCCTGTGAGCATTGCATATGCATGCGGCATGTGTGTATGTTTGCATGCATTCATGTGCTTTCATTCTGCAGGTACACAGAGTTAGAAGAAATGGGATTTAGTCATGGCACTTCTGCCTGCCCAGCCTGAGCACCCAATCTTCTCATATTTCAATTAAATCTCAAAGTCAAATTCTCATATTCAAATCAAATTTTCATATTCAAATCAAATTTTTTTCCAACATGGTCTATCAAATGTTTTCTCATGGTGTTACCAAGTTGCAATCATCCATGATTTGCAGGTACCGCTGCTTGGGACCTGGTTACCTTTGGATCCGCTTTGGTGCTGGATACGATTCCGGGATCACTGCAACCAGTGCCGGCATGAAGCGACCGGTGTACCTCCAGTCCACATGGCTGCGGTCACGCGCGGCACCCAACTACCCGATCAGATACCAATTTGTGCCGGATCTTATCGAGCAAGTCACGTTGTGCAAGTGAGTGGCAAAACCAAACCATCAGCCTGTCATTTATTATTGACTGCCAGTGGTCAATGCCAGTTGGTGGCACTGTTAAAGGGAACACATTGGTACTGTGTACATAGGTACTGCTACTGTTTTGCGCAAAACCCACATGATGTTGAACACATAGCATCATGCTGCCCTAAACATGAGCCAGCTACATGCTGTGGAGTGTGGAGGGTGCCTTCAACCCCCTGTGATCCATGCTCCAGTCATTCCCATTCCTGTGTGAGGCGAAAATAAAAGACGTCTGATCTTATTGACTTGCCCTTATCTATCATTTCCTGTATTATCTGGATTTGCGCACATCTACACCTGGCTCGCAGCCAACTAATTATTACTGCAAGTACTCAGCATTGCACTATGTAGTAAGTATATTTAAAGGATGGCAGCGTCCAGCAGGTGCGAAGGAGACTTGATTGCAGGGATGGCAGCGTCCAGCAGGTGCGAAGGAGACTTGATTGCAATGTGTGTCCCGCACACATCAAGACTTGAACTGGTTCATTTCCCACCATCATGCCTGCTGCTGCTGCTCTGTCCATGTCTATCCTCCCACACCAACCTGCAGGTACAACGCTCGGCCCCACTGGGGAAAGAACTTTGACCGCACCTTCACATATCCCAAGTGTGGTATCCGAGCAAAGTACCCCAAATTCAGCAAACTGCTGGAGCTCCAGGCCGCCCATGACCCGGCAAAGATGTTTGAGCCAGGCTTGTTTGCAAAAGTGGTGAAGAATGAGAAGTTTGCCTTGTCACCTCACTGCACGTGAGTTTTTAGAACTATTTGAAGAATATGTTCTCAGTGTATATGCTGATTTCCTATTTGTTCTTAATTATATGAATGGTCTTAAAAACATACAAATGGCAATCAGCCGTTGCACATCACATTGCAGAGTGACATCGTAGCTTATTACATCCTCAGTCGAGAGGTTTCAGGGTGAGGCAGGTATGTTGCATCATCTCCTTTTGTGGCCTATCTTGATCATGATGAGATATTAATCAATGCTATGTGTGCATGGTTCTGCTTGTTCTGTACAACTCCCTCGCTGCTTCCTGTCCAAGTCATTAAGCTGCTATCTCTGCTGCTGCTGCTGCAGGCTGTGGCAAAACTGTTATTGTGAAGCTGATATTCACTGTCCCAAGAGCTTCAAGTGCGTTCCATCTCTTTCATTCCCAGAATACAAAGTGTGTAAGTATCCAAACAAAAACCAGCCAGGCACGATACTGCCAGAGATATTCAGCCTTGTGGCTGGGGAGTAAGTCTCCCTGTTTGCTATTCTTTGTGAACATGGTGGCCAGTGTCAAAGCAGTGAAGTGTTTTGACATATTTAGGTATGCCGGGGTAATCACGCGGCTTTGAATAGTTGATAGAGAATTGATCAGCAGGATGAGCAGTACTGCAGCAGCATTTGATCGTGCTGATGTACAGCAGCAGTCTGGAGCATCTTATCTTGCTTATGTACAGACCACTACAGCGACTGTAGTGACTTTACTCACTGGGGCCAGCAGGCTACTTTGGTCTGGGATATAACAGAAGCTGCAGCAACTGTAGCTCAAGATCGGCCTTATTGCTGCTGACAAAATCAGCTGTCAGTTGCCAAGAAAGGCTCGTAGAGGGTGCATCAGCAAGTTTGCAACGCATTTGGGTCTTTTTCAAATGGCATGCACGGTTAGAGAAGGGGGCCTGGGGGGAGGGGGGGGGGGGGAGGGACCCGGCAACTAACATTTGGGTGTTGAACAGGGCTACTATTTTGAGAAAGTTCAGTCATTCAGGTTGCATGGCAGTGGGTGATGTTGTATGGTATATTTATTGTATCTATTGCATTGGTGGTTCTGGGTAATCCTTTCGAAGTTTGTACTACAACTAGGTTGCTCAGATGGTGGTACAGATGATTGTGATGTTGTATATGCATTGAATTCTTAAATACAGAGAGGACATGCTTGACCTGTGTCTTGTGTGCGGGTATCCTTGTCATGTCAGTGGGCTTGGCAGCCAAGTGGCCCAGACTGAATTCAGCTTCGAAGCTGTGCTGTCATAGCATATTATGGCATATATAATGTGTGAAGATCGCAAATTAAACAGCAATGTACTTGCTGCTCGGAGTGTGGTGTTGCATGGGTACCGGTACTTGTTGTCCAATGCATATGGTGGGTTGTGTTTATCACACATGTTGCATATGGTGGCTTCTGTGTACACGGGTCACTAACACAGTTGGTATATACCTCCTCCTGTCTACAGGAGGTCTTGGTGCAGGACGTCGGTGGCAGCTGGATGGACAGCCAGGACAGCCGAAGCAGGCACAAGCATCATACCAGGGTGGCGCCCCCAACGCATGTCCGACATACGCGGCGCATTGGCCATAGCATCTCAACTTGCTGCATGGCTAAAATTCTTTTACATACGTTGATAACTTATCAGTGACCGGCGGGTCACCATTTTACTTCTACTAATACTACTACTACTACAAGTTATCTCAAGGGTTTCCACCCGTAAGGAGCCAACTATTGGCTCATGGGGGCAAAAACAGAAACAAAGACAGGCCAGATTCAATCCGGCAAGATGTCTGCAAGTTCAACTTGCAGAATATCATCAGACTCCACCTCCAACTCAGACTCTGAAAGAGGAGAGGATGCAAAACATGCAATGGTGTGTTTGGATTGCAACGCAAAATTAATATAGTATACGCATGGTGCCACAGTTTCTTCGTGGAAAAAAATAGACTGAAGATAAGCAACTTGCTGGCTGGGCATTGTTACGTGTTTTCAGACAGAAGAAAGAAAACAGTAGCCTGCATGTGTGCACCACACATCAGTGATAATTATCACTTTATGAAGCCCAGCTGTATTCAATGCTGAGCACCGTGCAGGAGCAGTGACTGCCCAGTTGTGCTGGTGATACTGTCTCAATTTGTTGTAAACAATCATCTCAAGTTGAACGGTGCAGACTGCCTGGCCAGGGGGAATAAGACATATGACAATAAAGTACCATCAGCCATAATGCACAGCACATCCCTACAGCTAACCTCCCGCAATAGCCTGCTGCTGCTACAGTACGTCCTCTCATGACTGCACTGACAACAGCTTTGACATGCCGTTTGCAAAGACTGTAGGTACGCATGCGCACACATGCCACCGCAGCTGCCACATATACCACATACCAAAGTGGACTCAACAGACTAAGGAACCGCACACTGCCATCACTCATGCATGCAGCATACACCAGCATCGAAGCAGCGTTTGCGCCACTGTGACCGCATCATGCGTTGCATGTCGTCGAGCACTCGACACAATAATGCATGTCATTCTGTCGGCAAAGCGCAGCGATCGCATAATGTACTTAGCACCTGGGGTTTACGGCAGAAGCACCCTCGTCACACTGCAAACATGATGTGCTGGCCATGCACAAATGCACTCAGACCCACAGTGTTATCAGATTATCTGCTGTTCTGCCAATACCTCTACTGGCATACCCAAGTGCCCCTGGGCAATGCCCTGCATCATCAACCCCGTGAGCAATTGGTGCCGCTGCTGTTGCACTCTTTCTGTTTCTCGCTCTGCCTCTCTCTCAGGTATCATACCAAAACCATATACTGCTCTGCATGATCATCAGAGCTCTGAACAGCCTGCATACCCCCCCCCCCAACCCCGCCGAGGGGCTTTTGGGGGTGTTCCCCTCGGCCCCACCCCCCCCCCTTGGTTTTGACCC